>CAUYPK010043497.1:0-12431 GCA_963574355.1 Loris lydekkerianus | reverse complement strand
CACTGGTTAACATAGCCTTCCTGGCAATTTCACAGTTATGGATTGTAGTTTAAACTTTGACTAGTTGCTGTTGGCTTGGAGCAAGCACAGAATTGTTGTATAAAAGAAAAAAATGTGAATGTAATCCTCATTGTCTCTAATTTTTCTTGGCAAGAAGTTAAATCGCAAAGGTGCAGTGTAAAGGCAGGTATTACACAATTTATATAAGATATTAAGGGTAAAGATGGTTTCATTTTAATTTACTTTATAAAATAGATGATTTGTTAAGAAAAGATTTCCACAGTGTCCAAAATAAAATCCCAGGTCATTTGCATGGCTCACGATGTCCACTGTAATCTCTGACTGTACTGGCCTCTCCAGTCTCACAACATACCACTGTCTCCTTGGTACTCTAAGTTCGAGCTGTCCTAAATTGTAGTTCATTGCTTTTCAGTAGAACTTACTGAAATGACAGAAATGTTCTGTGGGTATGCTCTCTAATACAGTAACCACTAGTCTCATATTACTGTTGGGATTTGAAATGTGCCTGGCATAACTAAGGAACTGAATTTTTAGATTTTTTTAATTATAATTCATTTTTGTTTAAACTTAGCCACATTTGGCTAAAGGTTATTGTATTGGACAGAACAAGTATAGATTCTCAAATAAGATGCATTATTTCTCAGTTCCAGCCCTTAAAATTTATAAATGTATTATTCTCTCTGCCTAAAACACCCCTTTAAACTTTATTCAGCTAATTATTACTTTTCCTTAGTATAACTTTCTTAGAGATCATATTATGCCCTTAAAAGCAATATAAATGTCCCTGCTACACAATCTCTTGTCATCATGTAATCATACAAAGAATGGTTAGAGCTAAGATTTATTGAAGAATCATAATATTTTAGGTAATTTACCTCATTTAATCCACACAGAAACTATAAGAAAAATTATTGTGATTATCCTCATTTTACAGATGATCGATATTTGGATAGATTAAGCCATTTAGGCAAGGTGAGTCCCCCTACAATACTCATCACACTTGTGATTATATTTGATAACGTCACTATTTTCTCTAGACTCTAAATTCCAGTCCTTGTATCTTTAGGGCAGCGTGCCATTCCCTGTGTGTTTGGGGGTGCATAGTAGATATCGAATTGTTGTTTATGGAATGAATGATCATTTATAAAATGTGCCACTTAGATATGAAAAACTATGCTATTATTATAACTCCAAGTTAATATCCTCAAATGGTTTAAAACTGTTCTTCATTGAAAACATTTACCAATTATAGAGCAGTTTCAAATTACGCTGTCAGGCCTGCTCCTTCTGGGACAATCTTGTGGACTTTTCAGAAACCCACCTTTACTTGGGACTTCTTGCACTGTTCCCTAAAGCAAAATACACATCCTCATCTAACTTCATATCAGCTTTGCCCCATAGACTCTTCTATGAAGGGAACCCAGCTCTGGCATTCGGCATCAGTGACACAGTCTGCCTCAAGCCCAGCCCTTTCCCAAGGGAGTTTCCCTTTGTCTGTTGATGATAGAGGTGATGTTTTCTCACACCGTAGCTCCTTTTTTCTTGTCACCCCACAAGAGACAGCTTTGGTTCTTTTAACATTTTTAATGTCAATTACTAGTCTCCAAATCATGTAAGACTCATCTCAAACTTTCCAGAAGATTCATAAAGCCTCTGTTTCCCCCAAATTGTTCTGACATTGGTGGTAGGCTGTTTTCCTCCTCTTTAAGAAACACAAAAGACCCTAACAACTTGCTCCTCGGATGTTTTTTTCTAATAACTAAACCATCTTCTTCTACCACATCTCTTTCTTTTATATCCTATAGATGCAATGGCGTCCAACTTTTGTTCTCCGCTGAAAACTGGAAGAATAAGAATTGCCTTGGGCCACACATTAAATACTCGAACAATAAGGACAGTTGACAAGCAAAGCATGTATACTTTTTGCCATATCTGATACCATAGGAAAGCAAAATAGTCCTCAAATAATCAGCATGTGCCCCAGGGCAATAGGTTGGATACCCTGGCAGAGGTAATGAAAGGGTAAGGCTGACAGAACCAATTTTTGTCTCCCATATTAATAAGTTCTACATAAATATTCTAGCACCACATAGGAGACATGGGCATTTAACAACTTAACACTTCCGTTTTCAGTGTTGTACACTCAATGGAAATAGTAATAACAATGTCCCATTTTTATATTCTGTAACAGGAATTTTAATTAAATGCTATAAATTCCTTGGTCATATATTTTGGGAGAATACAGGGAAACTGTACATCTATATTTAATGAAAGACTAAAGAATTGAAAAGATACTTACCTTTCCTAAAAGAGTCTCAAGCCAGCCCACATCACTAAAGGTGTGTTTCTTCTTGGCAGGTCTTGCATTGAAGTATTTAAGTTCTTATAATATTATTATGGTAGCTGAAGTTTGGGGGAACTGTGCAGAGTCTGGAATAAAATTAGCTATTGTTTCAATGCAGTCAGTAAAATAAGTTGGGCCCATTGTAGTCACAAAGCAGGCATGTGTAACCAGCACATCTGGCAGTGTCTGTAATGTAGGTGAATCCCCAAAGATTGAAATTCAATTTCCTTTTAACTTGTAGAGAGGTGAACTGTACCCATTACAGTCCACAGACCATAAAGAAACCTCAAAAATGTTAATTGAGAAAGGGCGACAATGGTTTGAGTCTAATAAGCCTTCAAACTAGAAATAACATTCAGCTTAACCCTGGTCTTCAATATATCAAATATTTATTGAGAAAATACTATTTGGGTGATCTGCTAGGCATCAAAAAGAAGAGCAAGGTATAGTCCACCTCTCTTCTAAATCCCACTCCCATCAAGGAACTTATATTTGTGTCGTATGGTAAGAGATGTGAATAAGAAGGCTTAATCAGTCTATGTCTGCACAGGCTAAATATCAAATAAGTGATAAACAGCAAATATCTAGTACAGTGCATGGTCAGTGAATGGGCGTTGAATAAATATTTGTTAAACAAATAAATAAAAAATAGTGTCTTAGGACACCAGGATTGGTCAGAAAAGATCTCATGGGTCAAAAGGAAGGTCCTTGATGTTTTATTTTTACCTGTTAACTCCTAAATTGATGTGACTACAATGAGATGAATGAAATTGTTTTTCTTGGAAATAAGATAGATTTTATTCCTTCAGTGACTTCAATAGAAGGAAATATTGAGTCACAGCCTTGGGAATGAAATAGATGGAGGAAAGGAAGGAATAAATCAGGCCAAGATGAAAACCTTCAGCTTCGGGCTGTGTTTATATTCAGTGTTAGAATCACTGCAGAATCTTCCCCACTCTAATTTTCAGGTTAATCTTCCAGACACAGTTCATAAGTGGAAGTAGAATAGAGTTTTGCTTTGTTTATTTCTAATGTTGATTTTCTTTAAATCTGTCAATACACAGGTGGTAGATTTGGCCAGAGGCTGCAATCGAAGCTGCTCTTTCTTTTAAGTTTTGAAGAGGAGCAGAGTTGACCTAACTTAAATTTATTATGAGAACTTTTTTTTTAATGAAAGTCAGACTTTGGGAAAAGGATTTTGAGCAATAGAGAAGTGGAAGTGAGGTGGAGGGTGTTTGATTTAGCCAGTGCAGAAGTTTACTGCTTAAGGGAAGTATAACTTGGACCTTCTAGAAACGAGGCAAAGAAATATTTCATTCAAAGTGAAAAATACATGAAGAAGCACTGATTTTCCCTGTATCATTACTGTCATACACTAGACGTTACTTAAAATTTTGGCTAATTTGTTTTCCTATGGTGTGAACTTCGTTGTTGATTTTCTTTCCTAATGTATTTTTTAGTCTATAAGCAACAAATGGGTAAAGAGTTTGTAAATGTCAAAACAAAGAGGAAAAACAATCCTTGCTTTGTTGCTTCTCTATAACATTATTAGTAAAAAAAAATTTGAAAGTTTCTTTCTTTTTCTTTTCTTTTTTTTTTTTTTTTTTTTGCAGTTTTGGTGGGGGCTGGATTTGAACCCACCACCTCCGGCTTATGGATCCGGCATCCCACTCCTTTGAGCCGCAGGTGAAGAAAGAAACTTAAGTGGAATAAGTTTTCAAAATCCCCAACTTAAGAGAAGTAGCTTAACTTTATTGGGATCATTTTGCTGAATAATTGGTTTGTACAAACATACTTTTGCAACCCAGCATCTGAGTGCTTGCTTTTTTGTCACTGTATACCTATTAGAGAAATTCTGGTGTGTGAAGATGATTGGGAGGAGGATGCCTTCTTCCTTTAGAAAAACTCTCCACCCTTCCCACTCATGAAGGTTCTGATTTATGTTTAAATACTGTTCTGATTTGTGTGTGTATGTTAAATGCAGCTCTGTTCAACACAGGACTGAAAGGTTGTACTGTTCTTCTTTATTCACATGTTGATGTTTGTTTGAATTTGTGTATTTGAGCCCATATCTCTGTGGCATATTTTAAGTTATACATTCTTAAAGGACATAAATTGTTACTCTTCGATTTACTTTGTATATCTTCTAGCATGGGTGTATGTGTATACAAAAGCTTAATGCATTCAATCTGTTGAAAAATTACCAGGCCTGGGATTCTTCAAGGGTAAAATTATATTCTATGATATTTTCATTTAAACATGGAATTCGTCCAGACTGATTCTTTCACAAAGCTGCCCTAATGTATGTGGTATATGGAGGAGAATAAAAGCAAAATATTCTTGTTTCACCAACATGTAAGAGCAGACGGAGAGATGATTCACACATCATACACATCTATCATGCGACAGGTCATCTAAGTGCACAGGCTACCTCAGTTTTTGTTCAGAAGGCAAGAGAAGTAGAAAATAATAAATTGATCTGATGGATCACAGAACTTAGAATAGACTTAACTGAGTTTGGATTCCAGTTCTTCTATTTACTCATCTGTGTAATCTTGGGGACTTAATATCTCTGAACCTCTGTCTGCTTTTCTGCAAAGTGACAATTCCAGAGTCTACCTCACAGCATCATTCTAACACCACTGAGATAGGAGTGCTGTACTCAGGAAAGGAGGAAATGAGGGCAGAAGCATTGCATGATTTACTCAGGCTCATACTGCAAGTCCCTGGTAGGTTTTCTGGATCCAAGTGCATTGATAATTTAAAATCTGAATAGTATTGGAGAGAATATAATTAGCTTGAGTTGTGGATGTGATCAAGCTGAAGGTGCTTCTCAACACTGAGAGAACAACAGTGACCATATCTGTATGGCAGCAGCATGGAGATACTAGACGGGGACATTCACTGTTTTCATTAGTTAAGATGATACTTAGGGCAGTGCCTGTGGCTTAAGGAGTAGGGCACCAGCCCCATATACAGGAGGGTGACAGGTTCAAAGCCAGCCCTGGCTAATAACTGCAACAACAACAACAACAACAACAACAACAAAATGATACTTAATCACGAGTGAAAGACCTTAAAAAGTTGTGTGGATTTAAAAAGAAAGAAGTATGCTTCTCCCTCGTGAAGATGTCTGTAAGCAGTAGAACTGACTTGTCACTTTCCAATTTGTTGAGGAATTAGGTTCCTTCTGTCCGTGGTTCTGCTACTCCACACTCAGCTTCCACATCACGGTTCAAGGTGGCTGCTCCCTATCCAGCAGGCCCATCTGCTTTTTAGAGAGCAGGACAGGTGAAAGAAGGCAGGAGAAGGCACACCCCCAGAGCCTCCTGGAGGTCGTGGCCACCCCTGCATCTCGTTGACCCACATGTGGTCACATGACGACAGTGTCTGCAAAGAGTTGTGCAGCTGTGAACTGGCCTTGAGTTCACAGAAAAGAATGAAAGTCAGGGGTTGCCTAGAGTCTCTGCATTTGAAGAGATTCGTTTATATAAATTCTGTGTTTGAAAAGTAGTCAGAATGAAACTTTATTTTCTACTAGTTCCTTTGCTTCAAATTTGATTAAGAAACTGTTTTGATAAGGAGAGATTTTAACAGTTTTTTAGAGCAACTGACTTTTCACCCATAGACAAAATCCATTCAAAAGAATATGCAGGATCTTCTGCAGAATTATAATTTTTAAAATTAATAATAAAATTGTTTTAAACAGCGCAAGCTAAATGATTATAAAGTTTTATATTTAAAAAGACTACACTTATTAAGGAGATCATATTAAGTTTCTACTTCGTAACTTTTCTCTTTTTAAACTTACAATGTTGTGAGTCTGTGGTAGTTCTTTAATTATTTTTTATTCAAATAGAAGTTTGGCTTTCATCATTAATCATGTTAAGGAAATATACTGCTATTTCTGATTTTCTAAATTTTATTCAGGGATAAATGTTGAATTTTACTTACCTGAAAAAAAAAGTCCCACATTTATCACTGCACTTCTTCCATCCTCTTTTCCTCTCCTGCTTTCTTTCTTCCTATCATCCTTTGCATGTTCATGGTACTTCTTTCTGTCTTTACCCAGGTTGACACATATATGTCTTCTTTTTCCAAAGAACTAACTTATAGATAAATTTGTCAATTCTTTTCCTGCATCTAGTGTTATTAAATTTGTTAATATTTTCCCTGAATCCCACAGAATTATTTTGTTTCTAATAAAAGTAAAAAGTTGAATGTGAATTATAAAAGTTTATTTCTTTTTTCACTCTATATACATTATAAATGAAAGGCATTTAAGATAATGTGTATTTTATAAATGAAAATTTAACTTTATAAAATTTATAACTAGCCTTTAATTGTTATTTGGATGTAAAATTTATGAAGGATTATATATGAATTGAAAACTAGTTATAAACTTTTATTGTTAATAAGTGGCAATAACTGATGTAACATATTTGAAAGATTACAAAAGAAAGGGAGAGTAAAATTAAAGGCAGTGTATGGGGTCTAATATCTAAATACATGTATTTAGTTAATAATAATATAGTTATTAATCATTGGAGTGATACTGTTTGCAACTGAAAGAAGATAAATTGATAGGTAAGAAAAAATGGGAAAGTATATTGAATAGATTTTTATTGTATATACTTTATCAGTCAAAATCTGATCAGAGACCTCATAGAAAATTGATCAGAGAAAGTTTAAGATAAAGAATTATTATATATAATTATATTACATATATTATACATATAATATATGTAAAAAAATATTATATATAATATTATATATAATTATGTGAGATTAGAGTGACAAGTTTGGTTAGTAAGATTTAGAGAGAATTCTTAAGAATATGAAAATAGCAAATTTAAGGAGCAATCACTAGCTCAATTGAACAGCATCCAATGAAGAGTTACATATACACAGTCCCTTGCTCCATTCAGGGCTGAGCCTCTAGACCTTGCTGAGGGGGGCATAATTGGTAGAGAGATAACTGTGGTGCTACCCTGGTGAAACTTGCCGGAAATCTTTCCTCTATGCTGCTGGGGAAAGATGTTTATGAGGGGAGACATCAGTACAAAACCACCTAGTTAGGACACAATGGGACGTTGTTGGCCACTGGGTACTACAAGAGTTAGATACTGAAGAAGTTGCCCAGGCTGTAAAAGCTGAACTGAGCAGTTACACCAGAGGCATGAAAAAAACCCTCCTTCCTCTTACTATGTCTCTCTAGTGCCCTCTGATGACAAAGTTTATCCCATGCCAGATGACAAAAATAAAAATACTTAAAGGGCTTAGTCTTCTTTTCTCACAGCAGACAATGAAGGGTGTATTTGGAGCTGAGAGTTAAACTGACAGCTTTTGTATTAGAACACAAATTTCAAAAGATATAAATTGGGAATTATATAGAGGACACAAATATGAAGTTATAACCTTTAGGATTTTTGTTCTTCCTAGCACTGTTACTTAAATGTTCAGGTAATAGTATCCACCACTACTGGGCCTCATATATAAAATCTAACATACACATCTATTTTCTAAATTTTGGATACTAATGCCATTTTTAGTTAAAAGAACTAATGCTATTTTTTAGTTAAAGGAACCAAGGATCTGGAGAGAATATCTAGTTTTGTCTTGTGTTAGAATAGGTTTATAATATCACAATATTACCAGAAAACAAAAATGACTTTTAAAAATGGTTGGAAAGTCAAAGGATCCAGTTTAACCTGCTCTCCTCCAGCCACGTCAGGATAATTTGAGCCTTAGAAGTTTTGTGAAAACCCTTGAATCCAACATTATTCAAGTGATGCATAAAATGTGATTTATGGATAGTGAGATTATTTTATCCAGTACAAACCAAGTGAAGTATATATCCAATTCTGTATAATGAAAACCAGACAAAATAAGTTTATTTGACGTCTATACTTGGGTACTGGTACTGATCCTATTCATTCTAATTAGGCACTTAAACATGAAATAAGTTACAATGAATGTTAGAATAAAAATAAAGAAAATAGAAGTATTTTGTGCCTGATATATCAGGTTGCATGAAGATAAGGGGGTTGTATGGGGTCTTAGCCCAATAGTAGTGTGTGTAGTAGCTCAGATATAATTACTAGACTTCAGATTTGTGTCTCAATACACAATTTTTGATAGTCATTTAAACCTGTAACTTTATTTTTTAAGAAGTTTGCTCTTTTATTTTCTGTAACCATTTGGAATATCCATTTTTAATTCTCTCATCTTTTCTTTAAAACATACAATTGCATCCATATGTACACACACACATACACATTCATCCCTGAGCATTCAAACTTCTAATTATTAGTGTAAAATGTCAAATAGTATCTAACAGCTTCTGTCCTAATATAATATTCCACCTTATCTACCCAATACTTTCCAGTGTTTTAGACAGTCTATAAATGTTAGATGAAATTACTATTATTAATTTGTCATTCACAAATATTTTTTGCCACTTGGATGTTAAACTATCTATATGATCAGCTCTAATAATCGTTAACCATCTTTTTCTAACACATTTTCCTCATTTATGAGTTATTTTATTATATCACTTTTAAAATATCTTTTCCAAATAGCGTATTCAGAAATGATATGACACAGTTTATTTGCACATACTTTCACATGCAATCCTATTTCTCCATTAAATTTAGGTGTGCATCACAACTATAGCACAGGATCTGTAGGCACCATGCTGTTTTTTTTTTTAATGCTTATGTTTTTTTGTTTTTTATTTATTTTGTATTATTTTCTAATTTCAAATGAGTATTATGGTATAATTTTTCAGGTTACATTGTTTTCAATTATAAGATAAGGTTCACATTATAGCTGTCCTTCAGCCAGGGGGTGTGCTGAGCACCCTCACATTGTGTACATTAGGTGAATGTTTGTTTTTTTTTTCTTTTTTTTTCCCCCCTTGGAACTTGCAGTGGTAGAGAAGTCTGAGATCAATCTGACTTGGATCACTTTGTACTTGCTTATTCTGTCTGTAAGGCTGTAAAGCTTTTTACTTTATGCTTAGGATATTAGGATACAGCAAGATATACTATGCTATGTTTTTGTTGTTAATATTGCCTACTATTTACAGAATTTTTGCACTCTTCAGATTAATTCTGATTTAACCTTGTCCTGTTCAAAACAGATAAATCACCATGATAGCATACTTCTTTTTCTTTTATAAGTCCCATAAACAAAATAAAAATAACAATTCCTTGCAGCATTGAAAGCCACGAGGATGTCCATAGAGCTGCAGAAAGTATCACTCTAAAATCTAACGGAAGTAACTTAAGAACCATCTCAAGATAAATAGCTGTTTTCATTACCAGATTCTCCCCATAGTCTTTTTGCTGACTATAATGTTCTTAGTTTCTGAACTGTGGGTTGAATATATTTTAGTTTTCTAAAGCTTTGATGTCTTTAGATATGAACATATATGTCTCAAAAGGAATTTCTGAGAAAAGATACTCTAAAGTTGATCTGAGAAGAGGGGTAATATCTGATTGAGATGAATTCTATTAAAAATTCACCTTGTGACACACGTCCCTCCCCTTGTACTGTTCCTGGATATGAACAATGGTAATCAGATCCTGCATTTATTTTTAGGCAAACAGGAATTCCCATTTGGATGGAGAAAAAAAACTGTATCTACCAAAACTGTTGATATGAATTCACGTCTACGATTATGAACAGACAACAAGGAATTTGATGATTGAAGAGAAGTAACATGAGAAACACACATAAATCAACAAATAGAAAAATGAATGACACCAATGATCAGAGTTAACAGAATGAATAAAATTAACTTTGAAACAATTGTAATTAACATTAGTTAGAGAATTAATAGGTTATTGCTTCCATTACAAAAAGAAGACTGCCAAGAAAAAGAAATAGAGTTCTTAGAAATTTGAAATATATTTGCTAGAAAATTCTGCATTTGGGGTGAATGTCAAAATGACTATGGTTGAAGGCTGAGTGAACTATAAGACTGAGCTGAAATATCATCTGAGGACAGAGTGCAAAATGACAAGTCTGTAGCAAATTGAGTTAGTGGTTCCAACATCTTTGTAACAGGAAAAATTGAAGAAAATGGTTAAAAAAGGAATGACCAGGAAAAAGATAAAAGCATGCTTTCTAAGCAAAATAAAGACATTTGTGTTCCCTAAGGTCATGGCAAGATTAAAATAAAAGTGAAAACAACAAAAACTAAAAAGCAAACAAAGCAAAACGTGAAAATCTACAATAAGAAACATTCTAAGCAAATTTTCTTAAAGATGAAGAGAAAACAATGCAAAATTCTTCATGGGAAAAATGTTCATCTGGAGGGGAAAAGATAAAAGAAATTAGAGAAAAGCTATTAACACATGTTTCTTTGATTGAATGAGATGCTAAAAAGCGATAGGGAATATCTTATGAAACTAACGGTTCATGCCTGATCACAGGAACAGCGCACCAGCCCGAGAGAATCTGGCGATGCTCTCACATCAAGTGACTGCTTGGTTCACGTGGCAACTTATAAATAACGTAAAGGGCTGATACTCTTTCTGGTTTTTATTTTGCCATCTCCAGAAGAAGGCTTATTCTCAGGTTAGAAGAGTGTTGGCAGATGGCACCAGCTTTTCTGGATTAACTTGTTGAATCAGGACAACACACAGTGGGAAAAGAGAGTTCGTATCTTTTTATGTGTGATTTTTATATTTTATCAGTCAAAAACATTTCCCCAATTATGCCCAAGTAGATTTAGTCTCATTAGACAGACATAACATCACATGACCATAATTAAACTGATGGCAGTTAAAAGGAGTGGGACTTCCACAGTCAACTGGACCAATAATAACTTACTTGCTGTGGGATCTGCCTGCCCTGCAGCACTGGTGTGAGAAGAAGAGAATAAATACTGAAATGAAAGTAATACTCTTTTACAAAGGATGATAATGTTCTTTTCAAATTACCAGAAGAATAAATAAGGATTGAATAAATTTTCTTCAATTAGTTTTTTAAAATCTGACACTAAAGTAATAAAAGTGAAATATCTAGAAGGCATGAAAAATTTAAATAAAAATATGGTGTCAAAAATAAACTTAGATTCTAATTGTCACAGTAATTATAAATGGATCAAATTCAAATTTTAATATATATTTAGTTTGAGAGAAAAAAAGAGCAAGATACTATTATCGGAGGGACTTTACCTAGTGAATGCAAACAATGCAACCTAATTCTTGGTACCCTCAATGAACCTGAAACAATAAAAAGAAAACAGAGAGAGAGAGAATATACACACGTCATCATCATGCAAACACCCATTCACGTATACAATTTGTAAGGAAATTACCTAAAAGAAAATGCCATTGTATTTTAATGTAAGTTTAAATAAAAAATTTGAAATAGTTAAAAAAGTTATAAAAAGTTGAAAAATAAACAGAGAAATGAATGTTTATGAAATGAAAGTAGACAGTAGATATAACTATGTAAACAATAGACCATAAATGATACATCAACTAAAGAGATGTGAGGTGAAATAAAAATTTCTTAATGTAGCAAATAAAATGTTCATAATTCATTTCAAAAGTTTTGTCCATTTTTATGAGTCTACTTTAAACTGTAATATCTCAGTGAATATTTATTCAATTTAATCAAAATAAGAGCCATTTGAATCAGTGCACTTTTGCCAACATAACACAAGTCGATTTGTTCCATTGGCATAAAAATTGGGTGCTCGGGATTCGATGAGGTCAACGAAGGTCGTTTTTGCTAGGTCCTGATTGGCAAAGGTTCTACCAGTGAGAAAGTTATCAAAATGCTTGAAAAGATGGTAGTCGGTTGGCGAGAGGTCTGGGGAGTATGGTGGGTGGGGCAGAACTTCCATGCTCAATTCCTTTAATTTTCGGACGGTGATTTGTGAGACGTGCGGCCGGGCGTTGTCATGGAGCAGGATCGGACCTCTTCTGTTGACCAGTGCTGGCTGCTGCTGACGCAATTTTCGGTACATTTCATCGATTTCCTCACAATAAGACTCTGCTGTGATGGTTTGGCCTGGTTGCAGAAAGTTATAGTGAATCACACCAGC
>CAUYPK010043496.1:0-26348 GCA_963574355.1 Loris lydekkerianus | reverse complement strand
AGTAATGTCTTGGCTATTCGAGGTTTTTTCTGATTCCATATAAAACGAAGTATTATTTTTTCAAGGTCTTTAAAGTATGACAGTGGAGCTTTAATAGGGATTGCGTTGAAATTATATATTGCTTTGGGTAGTATGGCCATTTAACAATGTTGATTCTTCCCAGCCATGAGCATGGTATATTTTTCCATTTGTTAACATTTTCAGCTATTTCTTCTCTACATTTTCAGCTATTTCTTTTCTTCAGTTCTCCTTTGAAAGGAATTCCAGGGTGCTTCTCCCTTTAGGGGTTGGACGCCATTCCCAAGTCTGATGATCTCTGCATCTCTGACTAGTTTTCTGCCTATTTACTCTTCAGACAGGTAGGCACCCTGGCTGCCAGACACCTAGCACTTATAATCAACGACTTGTAGAGATCCCCAGCATCTTGGGGAGGAACATGAGGTCAGGTTTGGGTCATGTGCCCACTGTGGAGTCAGGGGTGGGTGAGATTAGCTTCATTCAAGGATGAGTAAGACTCTACCCTTGCCCTCAAGGAGCTCTCAGTCTAGTCAAAGGTGAATAAATACTGAATTCAACACAATGGAATAGATGCCCTTAGATGTATCTAGGACATCAAATGGGAGAGGAAATAGGCCATAAGAAACGGGCTTTCCACGGGAAAGATAGGTTCTATTGCCAAAAGTACACAAGGAAGTGGTTGTGGGCACCCAACCCCCCCCAAATGTCTAATACACAGTGCTTATCTATACATAGCAAAATCGTCAAGATTGATACTATGTCACCATTATCTTGTATAGGTTTTGTCTCTTAAGGGAACTGCTGCTGCTGCTGCTTCTTTGCCTTCTCCCTTAGGTCCAGTTTGAACCAGTATTTTGACATTTGTGCAGGAGACCTTTGGCTTCTGCCTTTGCCATCACATGGGGCTTTCGTCATAGGTCATGATGTATCAATGTTTCTTAACAACTAAGGATTCCTTAAGTGTGTGGCCTAGTACCCCTCTTGGCTTCATCATAGACACTTATAAAGTCCAGTAGTTGTCTTTTATGGTAGATATGCCTCTTTGTCTTTGCTCTTTGGTGAACCCTTGCCTAAATGGAGCCCCATTCTTCATGTCTGGTTAGGTTGGCCCAGTCCCCCTCTCTCTCCTGGCTGCTTGTCATCTGCTGTGTTTCAGAGCTGGGCCTGACCCAGTGGTGACAGGGAGATGACTTGTTGCACTGCAGAGAGCATGCCAACTTTGTGCTTGGATTGATCCCTGGCCAACATACTCATTTATTGGCTGGAATAACATGATGTAAGGGCATGAGCTTCTAGATGACCACCTCATATGTATGTGGTGGGAGTATTTTTCCCTTTCATGTGATTGGAAAGTATTAGGAGGAAAAATATTCCCCTCATGACATATTTTACATCAGCAGTCATGTTTTCCTGGAAATTGATTAACTTTTAACACTTCAGTAAAGATCTGATATAAAACTCTTAGTAGCCAGAGGGAAGGACTATATTTCTCATCTTTTAATAGCACCAAGGTTACAAAATACTTTTCCCACTGACCATGTGTATTGTTTCCTACATTGAGATTTCACTACAGTTCACTCATTCACTTTCTCCTTTATTCATTCACAAGCATTCAAGGGCTAGGCTTTTTGGAGTATACTAAGGATTCAAGGATGAGTAAGACTCTACCCTTGCCCTCAAGGAGCTCTCAGTCTAGTCAAAGGTGAATAAATACTGAATTAAAGCACAACAGGATAGATGTCCTTAGATGTATATAGGACATCAAACGGGAGAGGATACAGTGTGGTAGGGTGCCCTGTGTGGGCAAGGTTTCAGTGGAGAGGGAGTTGATTCTTGTAGAATGAGCAATAATCATTAGGTGGAAACAGGGAGAAAGTATATTCTAGAAAAAGAAATATTCTACGAAGGGGATTCCAGGAAGGAGCATGGATAGCACAGGGTCAAACTGTCATGGTGGATTTGAGAAAGAATAAGGGTATAGGGCAGGTAAGAGAGGGGTGGTAGAAAATCTACCATGTATGATAGTTAAAAGTATTCAACTTAGGGCGGCACCTGTGGCTCAGTGGAGTGGGGCGCTGGCTCCATATGCTGGAGGTGGTGGGTTCAAACCCAGCCCTGGCTCCCTCCCCCCCCCCAAAAAAAAAAAACACTGTAAAAGTATTCAACTTAATGTTAGTTGGTGGGTGAGTTCAGTTGTTCACAGAGCTTTGAGAGGCTGAGACAGGAAGATCACTTGAGCCCAGGAGTTTGAGACCAGCCTGAGCAACATAATAAGATCCTATCTCTAAAAAACCCAAAAAATTAGCTGGGTATGGTGGAAGGCACCTGTAATCCCAGCTACTCAGGAGTTTGAGGCAGGGGGATTGCTTGAGCTCAGGAATTCTAGGTTACAATGAGTTCCAAGTTAGAGTGACAACATTTTTGCACTTCAGGCATGGAGACAAAGTGAAAATCTATCTCTTAAAACAAAGCAAAATGTAGTCATTGTTTATATTCCTAAATCATAAATGTGATTTCCCTATAAACATAGGTGATGGATTTATAGCATAGCATATGAATAAGCAAAATATTTAATTTTATATCTATTTTTTTTTTAATTATAGATAAAAATATGCACCATAGATGTGGCCCAACCTATCACCCTCCCTCCACCCAGACCTCCCCCCTCCCTTCCCCTTCCTTGGTCCTTTCCTCATAGTCTTGAGGTATAGTTGGGTTATAGCCTTCATGTGAAAGCTATAGTTTAGCTTCATAGTAGGGCTGAGTACATTGGACATTTTTCTTTCTCAAAAGTGGTCTGTATTTCCATGAGGTCAGGGTTAGGTTATAGTAACTTCCTTGGACTAGAATGGGATCAAGAGAATGCCAGCTTCTAAAGGAATGGACCATTTTAGTCGGGTGAAACTTTGAATATAGAGAATGGGACTAAAGGTAGGTAAAAGAGGATTGACAATTTCTGTGCAGCATCTGCCTCTTAATAAATAGTCAATACATGTATGTTATAATCATTACTTTTATTTTTTTTGTCCTGACTAGCCTTGAATTTTTTAACTCATTTATTTTTATGATGTGAGGTTTTAAAAAAAATTCCAAATTAATATAAGGGTACAAATTTTTAGGTTATATTGTTTTCACTTCTAAGGTAAAGTTTAAGTTGTAGTTGAGTCCTTCACCCAGGGGCTGTGCTGAACGTCCTCGGATTGTGCACATTAGTGAGATCCCAATTGCCCTCCTCCTCTCTATTCCCCTTTTCCTTCTCTCCCCTCCCCCTTACTAGACTATATTTGTGTTTTCTCATTCATGTGGCCTTGTAGTTGTTTATATATTGGTTTCATATTAGTATGAGTTCATTGGATATATTTTTTCCATTTTTGAGATACTTTACTAAGAAGAATGTGTTTCAACTCCATTCAGGTAAACATAAAAGATATAATGTCTTTACCTTTTTTATGGCTGAATAGTACTCCATGGTATACACATGCCACAGTTTGTTAATCCATTCATGGGTTGATGGGCATTTAGGTTGGTTCCATGACTTGGAAATTATGAATTAAACTGTGATAAACATTTTGGTGCAAATGTTTTTTGTGGTAAAATTTTTGTTCTTCTGTGTAGATACGTAATAATAGAATTGCAGGATCAAATGGAAGGTCTACTTTTAGTTCTTTTAAGAATTCTTATAACTTTTTTCCATAAAGATTGTATTAGTTTGCAACCCCAGCAGCAGTGAAGAAGTGCTCCCTTCTCTCCACATCCATGCTAGCATTTGCAGCTTTGAGACTTTGCCATGTGGGCTAACCTTACTGGGTTAGGTGATATCACAGAGTTTTGATGTACATTTCTCTGATGATTAAAGTGTTGCAGTTCTATTATAACTTATTATTATTATTTTTTAAAGAAACAGCTTTAGTGAAGGAACCAGGAGTTGCATTGTGGAAGAAATTTTGAACAAGTTCTTTTTTGTAGATAATGCTATTTTTGAGAGTAGAAGAGAAAGATACCATTAACTAGGAGTGGCTGATGATGCTCATTATAATTCTGAGACCCAGTCATCTCTGGATGCTGGCACTGTGCTCTGGGATGGTTAGTCTGTCTATCATCTATATATCTATTTATCTATCTACCACTCTCTACCTATTTGCCTACCTACTTACCATTTTTTTTTTTTTTGTGGTAGGTCTATTGAGACATAATTCATAAACCATACAATTCACCCATTTTTTTTAGTGTAGTCACAGAGTTGTACAATCATCATTTAGGACATTGTTATTGCTCCCAAAAGAAATACCCTTAGCAGTTACCCCCTCTTCCCCTCAGGCATCCCCTTCCTCAGTCCTAAGCAAACACTTATATTTATAGATACACTTATTCTGGATATTTTATATAAATGGATCATAGAATATGTATTCTTATGTGATTGGCTTCTTTCACTTAGTATAATGTTTCTAAGGGTTGTCCGTTTTGTAGCATATATCATTACAGTATTCATTTTTATGGCTAAGTAATACTCCCTTGTTGATACCTTTTGGCTACTATAAATAATGCTGCTATGAATATTTGTGCAGATTTTGTGTGAATGTATGTTTTTATTTCTCTTGGGTAAATATCTAGGAGTAGAATTGCTGGGTCATATGGTACCTCTGTTAATCCTTTGCGGCATTGCCAGACTGTTTTCCAAAGTGGCTGCATCATTTTATATTCCAACAGCAGAATGTGGGGATTCTAATTTCTCCACATCCTTTCCAACACATTATTTTATGTGCTATTGATTATAGCCATCATAGTGAATATGAATTAGCATCTTACTATGATTTTCATTTCTATTTCCCTGAGGGCAATGATATTGAGCATTTTTTCATGTGCTTACTGGTCATTTGTATATATTCTTTAGAGAAGTGTCTATTCAGGTCTTTTGCCCATTTTAAAATCATGTAGTCTTTTATTATTGAGTTGTTAAGATGTCTTTGCACATCCTAGAGTCTAGGACCTGGGCACACACAAGTGTGTTATCAGGTATAGAATTTGCAAATATCCTGTGAATTTAATTTAGTTAATAGCTTTAGCCACTGTAGAAAGCCTTCTGAAAAGAATTAAAGAAAAAAGGCTGGAATTCTATTTGTGCTTATGATTGTTATGTGATTCTACTATTGAGGGGCTTTTTATGTTTGGCTTTAGGTTGAGGAAGACTGAAAAATGCACTTGCTGTAATTAAAAAGTCAATTGCCAATTTTATTCTGTTTCCCATTTGGTAGTAGTATAAGAGAGGGAGGAAATTTGTTTGTGCCATATATAGGCTCCCGTTATTCTGCATTAGCTTCAGTGTTTCTATCCATATTTAATGTTTAGGAGTTGACTTAGAGTGACTCTGATGGAATAGCTAGACTCTGTGACTTTGACCCTGATGGAACAGTGAGCTTTAAAAGACACTTGAAAGAGTCCCAGTGTAGACTGTAAGATTTGACCTTTCTAAAGTTCACCCCTTAACTTACTTCCCTTTAAGGGAATTGAAGTTCTTGTTCTGGTTTTTCAATATATTTGTTATATATTTAAAGTTATTTGTTTCAGATTATGTAAATCTAGGTCCTTCCAAAACCCAACATCTTTATTTGTTGTTCATTTTAAGAGTGTCACAACAGAAGTTTTAGCAGTGCCAACCAAAATAATTCCTATGATTCATCCCTAATTATGCAGGCCATAGCAACTTTAATTTAAATTGACATGGAGATTTATGTACTAAACATATTGACTAATACAAAGTTATTCATCTGCTTTTAGGATAATTTGTGGAGCATCAAGAACCTGCAATTCCTTTGTGGGTTATACTAATACACCAATAAAGGAATATTAATACATGTGATTTTTATACCTGGCTGTATTTTTCAAAAGTTATAGAATTAACACGTGTTTCTTTCTTTCTTTCTCTTTCTTTTCTTTTCTTTTCTTTTCTTTTCTTTTCTTTTCTTTTCTTTTCTTTTCTTTTCTTTTCTTTTCTTTTCTTTCTTTCTTTCTTTCTTGAGACAGAGTCCCACTCAGTCTCCCTGGGGTTGAGTGCCATGGCATTATAGCTCACAGCAACCACAAATTTTGGGGCTCAAGTGATTCTCTTGCCTCAGCCTCCCCAGTAGCTGGGACTATAGGTACCGGCCACAATGCCTGGCTATTTTTTATTTGTTTGCTTTAAAGACAAAAAAATCTCTAAATGTTTGTTTGTTTTAGAGACAAAAATTCCTTGCTGAGCTCAAGCAATTCACTTGCCTCAGCCTTCTAGAGTGCTGGGATTATGAGCCACTGCGCTTGGCCAACATGTATAACTATAAATTTAACAAGCAATTATTTTAAAACTTGACCTTTTATTATCTAGCAAGTAGTACTTGCTCATTGTAGAAAACATGGACATTACAAATAAGCAAAAATGAGAAGATCAATTTTAGTCATAATTCTACTATATAGAGATGACCACTGTTACCTCTTTCCAGAGAATCTTTGGTGTGAATCTTTCCAGAAAAATTAAGATTATATAGTAAGATTGGTTTGTTACCTAACTTTTTCTGCCAGCAGTATGTAGTGAGTATCTTTCTATGTAATAGGCATTTTGCACATTTAGAGAATAAAACCTTCAAATCCATGTCTATGTTTAACAATTAAACATATGTTTAACATTGTTTAACATTGTAAGATATGCAGGGAAAGTATTACTTTCTCTGTTCTATACGTAAAGAGCAGCAAAGTTAACCTCATTAGTTTAAATTCTCAAATTAAAATGTAACAGAAATGGGACTAATGTTTGTAATTTGACTCATTCTCAAGGGTTCTTTTAACTTACGTATTGGTAACAGGGTGATGCTGTTATAGAAGCTGAATTGTTAAGGTAGGAAATTACAGCAAATCTTAATTAAGGGCATTCCTGAGTCTGAGTAAACAAAAAATATTGGATTGAATTATTATGAACTACTGTTGATAGGAATTGGATGACTTTTTTGGTACCTTATTAGCAGCTAATTAATTGCTACCTTGTAAATACTAAATGATGCAAACATCATATGAATAATGGAGAAAATAATTTATAAACAAAGGAAAGAACAGACGTGGCTTTACATATTAGGTAATAAAATGATCATCTAGAAACTATCCAACAGTTTGGAGAGGTGAGCTGCATCTATCAACATGATGTGTAACAGATGAAGGCAAAGTTCTCCACTTGGGATCTCCAAATCTGCTGCGTATCTGTAGAAAACCTTTGTTAACTTCTCTCCATGCTAAATTCAGTTATAGTGGCATCTGTGCAGGCTGGTTGCTGCTGTGCCTGTGCAGAAACTGGTAATAAGGGCCTGTTTTCAGTGTTCAACATATTCCTCTCTACTACATGTACTGCGAGTGAGGTTGGCTAACCTCTATTCTTATATCTGTATTCTTTGCACCTAGGAAGGCATTCAAATTAATGTTATCTTGTTTAAGACATAGCTTTATGACAAAAGACATGTGCATGATGAAGCCATTGAAAAAGGCCAAAGGAAGTCCTTCTTTAGTAGGAGAATCTCACTGAAAACAAATGTTAACAAATTATGACCTGTTGGTTAAATATGGCCTGCCCTCTGCTTTTTGAAAAGTTTTCTGTTGAAACATAGTCATGCCCATTCTTCAGTGAATTATCTATAGCTTCTTTGCACTACAGTGGCAAAGTTGAGGAATTAAAGAGATTGTATGATTGTATGGGTAGGTAAAGCTGAAGATATTTACTATCCAGTCCTTTATAAAAAATATTTTCCCATCCATGATCTAGATTCTAGAGAAAAATAAGTTCAGCTGCATTCTGAGTTCTAAGCATTGCAATTTAAAGAGAGATGAAGGTCAATGGAAGTATCCTTGGAGGAAACTCACCATCAAGGTAATGGAACTCAAAATTAAGAATCATCTTAATTTCATTCCCCGAAGAGAATGAAACATTTTAACCTGGAAAAGAGAAGCTTTGTAGATGGGGGAAATGTAGGACAGTAGAAGATTCTTAGTTGAATTTAGTTGGAAAAATGTTGAGTAGAGGGACTTTGTTTCCCCAACAAGGATCATTAGTGACAGTTACAGGAGAGTATTTACTGGACTTTCTAACAATGAGGAATTAAAAAATGTAATGGCCTGGCCTAGGAGGTGGGCTTTCCTTGTCAGAGTACTCATGGCTGGGTTGGATGATTATACATTGGGAACATTACAGAGGAGATTGAGGACTAATGGTCACCACCATTTTGGGGATGTTTACCATCTACCACCACCTCTTTATACTTATTATTCCTAATACTCATAATAACCTTAGACTATCATGAACCTCACTTTGTAGGTGGAGCAACAGTTCAGAGAGTGCAAAACATTTGCCCCAACTCATAATGCTAGTAAGTGTCAAGCATATATGCAGAATGGTTGTTGGAAAGGTTTGTTAAAAAACCTTCTTTCCAGATAGTTTTTGTAAAAAAACTTTTTTGCAAAAAGCTTTCTTTCCAGATAGTTTTCAAGATAGTTTTAAAACATAGAAAACGGCAAAGAATACTATAACTAACATAAATATTTCTGCCACCCAGAATTGACAATTATTAACAATCATCAAAATTATTCAACTCATCTGTGTGCTCTTTTTTATGCTTCTCAGCAGTCCTGTGACCAAAATATCTATTTCTTACTAAGAAAAAAAATTTAAATACCCTGTAGTGTTGTTATGGGTTTAATTGTACCTCTCACCCCACTAGAGTTTCAAATGGTACAGTCTTAACTCCCAGTGCTTTAGAATGTGACCTTATTTGGAAATAGAATGGTTGCTGATACAGTTAGTTAAGATGAGGTCAGAACAGAGTGGGGTGGGCCCCTAGTTGAGTATGACTGCTGCCCTTATAAAAAGGAAGAATTTGAACCCAGACATGTATACAGGGGGAATGCTATGTGAAGATAACTTCAGGATCAGGTGGTGGTATTACAAGCCAAAGAACACAAAAGATTACTAGCAAACCAACAGAACCTAAGTGACAAGCATAGTTAATTATTAACAATGGTCAATTCTGGGCTGTGAAAATCTCTATGATACTTTTTCCTAAGTTAGTTATATTAATTTATAACTATAATTATATAATTTCAGCCATCCTTTAAAAACTATCTAATTAATATACACCCTGAAATATTATACTTTAATAATATTTATAGACATTATTGTCTTTGAAATCACCAGGATCTCCATTCTTTTCATCTGTTGTAGCCAATGTTCTTAAATTGTCCATGAACCTCTTTCATCACAAACTGATTATGGGGACCCTGAACTTTTATGTATATAGTTTATTTTCATTGACAAGTTAATTATCTGACCTGTTGCTTCCTTTGAATGTTCCTGGTACTCCGTTGAATGGCCCTGCTCTAAGTGACTCAATAAAAAGAAGAAGATCTTACTTTACTAAATAAGACCCCATCTTGCAATGAAACATACATTTTATTTAGGGTGCAGAGAAATTGGAATTGATTGATTCGATATTTTTATATCACAATTTTGTTTCATTTTTCTCTTTCTTCCTTTCCTCATTTTACTTCTCGTTTTTCATCTTGAAATAATTGTATAAGCTATCCTTGACTGGTGGTCAAAATAGCTGACTGAAGTTGTTAATGTTTTCAGAACCTATTTCCTCCCATCCTCTGTGCAATCCTGCCAAACCGCTGTGTTCTCCAGACACAGAGCGATTCCGGTTAACAACTCGACCTTAATGATGTGGGAAGTGAGAGCATACTGCTTTTCCTAGGATGAACAGAGCAATCCCTGCAGAGAACTCAAAGTTATGGGTCATTTTCTTAATGAGTTGTTGATAAGATTAAACTGCTTGTGTCAGGGACTTTTACTCTTCTTGTTGATGGGGAAACTGTGCCTCCTACTAAGAAATGGCCCCCAAATGTGTTCATGGGAGTCCCAGGAGGTGACGAGGTTTCACATGCCTTCCCAGACAAGTAGCAGCCTTAGCTATCCTTCTTTCCTTCTACTCGAATACCCTCCTGCGGTATTTCTAGTCCTCTGAGCACCCCAGTGTGCTGGCTTGTTCTACCCTTTCCTTTGAATATGACTTTGGCCACCACTGCTAATGACAGGCAGCCTATGAAATGCTGAAGCTTCACGTGATCTGCAGCAGAGTTGGGGGACACTGACCACTCTTCTTTGTGTCCTCTCTATTGGGGTGGCACCAGAGCCACTTATGCCCAGTGGCCCTCAGAGATTGTGGAAAATTTACTTGTATTAATTTGCTAGGACTGTTGTAACAAAGTACCACAAACTGGTGACTTAAACAAAAATTTATCATCTCACAGTTCTGGAAACCAGAAGTGCTCATGGTGTGAGCAAGATTGGTCTGTTTTGAGGGTGATGAGGGAGACTAATCTCTGCTTCTCACCTGGGTTCTATTGTTTGCTAGTAATCTCTGGTGTGTCTTGGCTTGTAAAACCATCCCTGCAGTTATCTTCACTTAGTATTCTTCCTGTATGCATGTCTGGGTTCAAATTCTTCCTTTTTATAAGGGCACCAGTCATACTGGACTAGGGACCCACCCCACTCTGTTCTGACCTCATCTTAACTAACTGTATCAGCAACCAGTCTATTTTGGGTTCTGGGAGTTAGGACTCTACCATATGAATCTGTGGTGGGATGCAAGTACAACTCAACCCATAACACCACTCCACTGTATTTAAATTGTTTTCTTAGTAAGGAAAAAACGTTTTGGTCACAGGACTGTTGATAAGCATAAAAAACATAAGACAAATGAATCACTTTCTAAATGGAAAGGTGCTATTTGGCCAGTAGATATTATTAAGGAATGAAGTGTTTATGTCTGCATGAAGCATCCCATCAGAGGTCTTCCTGGGGAAATGCCAAAGAAAGCTCTTCAGGCCCCTTTTCCAGTATTCACAGAAAGATGGGATGGTCACTGCATTTTTATCCAATAGGAAGTTTTTGGTGTTATAAGGCAACTGATGTAGGACAAAGTAAAAGGCATTCCTAGTTTTCATTTTCCAACCACATGGAAGGTTTATTACTGGCTTTCCTAAAAGAAAATGAATTGCAACAGGCTTTTCACTTATCTTTTCAGGTATTCTTGGTATTTGACTTGAGTTTTGGTTGCCATCTCCCGGGGAGTGGGAGCAGAGTAGAGAGTCATAGAACATGGAAGGAGATTTAGAGATCTTTATTTGGACTAGACCCTGGTTCAGCACTTTTGACATGGTCATTGTTGCCTTGAAGAGCACACTGGGATCCCGAGGGGTGGGAGGCTGCCTGAGAGCCCGCACCTGGGGAGAGAGTTTTTGCTTCTTCATGGTTTCTCACAATGCCATGCTTAGGTCAGTGGGCCTTTCCTTAAATGCTGTTGGTCTGCTCACTCTGCCTTTCCCCAAGGTTCTTATTAGTCTGGATGTAGGTCATTATATTGCAACGATACATTTACTTGTCTATTCTACTGACTCTGAGAACTTTTTGTGGCCAGGGCATATGTCTTCTTTGTAGCTCAAAGTCTAGAACACTGATTCTCAAACTGTAGCATGCTCAGAGTCACCCAGAGAACTTGCTAAAACCCAGATTTTCTGGTTCAGCAGGTGTGGGAGGGAGCTGAAGTGTGCATGCCTGACAAATTCCCAGGTGTTGCTGATGCTGCTGATCTGGGGAGCACATTTTGAGAACCTCAGATCCAGAATAGTTGCTAGCACACAGTAAAGGCACAATAAATGTTTTGGGGAGCATGAATGAAGATGAGAAAGATTATCTTTGTGTGAGACGAGGAAAACATGGAGAGAAAGCAGGGAATTGCTTATGTGCTCCTTCTCATTCTCCAAGGAGATGAGGATAAAGTGAGATAATTTACTGATAGTACTTTGGAAGATGCTACAGCTTTTGCCAGTCCCTGAAAATCCCTAGTCTATAGTCCTGAGGCTTGTCAGGAGAGTGGGTTTGGGGCTTGGTTATGTTGAAGCAGGGGAGACAAACTGAGAGTTCCCCTATCTGCTCTTTTGGAGCAAAGAAATAAAAACCTCTATACTGTTTATCTCGAAGAAAACTACAAAACTGATTTTCTGTCATCTTTCACGAGGACAGGTCTTGTCAGTTCAGTGTAGCCCCTTTTAGGGAAGATCTTACTCAGCATAGTTTTCTAGTTTAATAGAATCAACTGTAAATAAAACCATAAGCTAAGAGAAATACATTGGTAGTTGGATGAAAAAGAAATGAACCCACTTGCTTAAATGCCAGTTCAATTATAAAAATTGGCTGCATGCAAATCACAAGTTCAAAAAAGGTTTCCATTAAAGCATTTGATTAATTTCATGGGAAAAGAGAAATATAGCCTATTTCCAAAAAGTACTTAAATATATATTGATTACTATACCTGATAATGCTGCTATGTTAACAATTCATTTCCAACACATGCTGCTCTGAAAACAAAGTGTTACCTTGGGTGTGGTTGAGCCATCAGAATCTCTGACTCCTGTTTTCCCAATCACTTGAAAACTGGGGTGGTTTTAAATAGGTCCACTGCGAAGGAAGGAGTATGGGCTGGGTGAGCAATCTCCTAATTGACTTGTGCAGAAAAAAGCCATAATAGTCAATTGTTGGTGAGTTGCCAATTACCACCACAAACAAAAAGACTTTTAAGAAATCATCAAATAGGTTGACAGTAACTACTCTAATTTATAATATATCATTTTATGTCTTTTTTAAAAAAGAAATCATCAAATAGCTTATATTAAATAATGTAATTTGAATACCAGCAATTTGGGCCCTAGAAAATCAATGACTTCTTTGATTCTGTAGAAAGCCATATTTGGTCTCACCCAAGAAAGAAATGACAGTAGCCCAGATGGCAGGAAGCCTGAGTTTTGGTCTTGGCTCTGCCACTTACTTGGTGACTATGAGTAAGTTACATGATTTTTCTGGGTCTTAGTTTCCTTGTCTGTAAAATGACCATACTAATGCTTGCTTTTCCTACCTCAGAATTACTCAGTCAAGCAAGATCATGTTTATTAATGAAACAGAAAAATGTGATTTCAAATTACATATGCCGCCAAGGAGGAAGATCCTTTTAAAGAAAAGTTAGCAATGAGCCAATGGCTCTTTTTGTTTAGGAAAGCACATTGATGGGTTTTGAAACACAAAAGTGAGTTTGGCATATTTTGGAAATGAAGAACATAGAGAGCCAAATTGCTCAGTGTAAGCTGAGGCCATGGAGGGGGAGTGGTGTAGAGAGATGGGGAGGACAGAGATGTGTTGAAGGAGGAGGCCTGATGGAATTTTCAGGACTAGTGATATGTAATGTGTGACTTAAATTCATTTGTTTGTAGTATGACAGTATCTCCCTACTTACCACCTTCAGTAACAGTTTTTCAAAACACAAGATCTCAGCCTGAGCAACAATCATCTCTACAAAAAATTAAAATGTTACCTGGGCATGGTGGCACCTATAGTCTGAGCTCCTCGGCAGGCTTAGGCAGGAGGATTGCTTGTGCCAGGAGTTTGAGCTTGAAGTGAGCTATGACACCATGGCACTCTAGCCTGGACAACAAAGTGAGACCCTGTGTCAAAAACAAATAAACAAATAAAAGTTTATATTCGCCTCACTTGAAATGAAGGTGGGAATGGGGCTGGGTTAGGGAGAATTCAGGAGGAAAAAATAACTAAAAAGTGAAAAACAGAACAGAAGTTTAATAAAGGCAGAAAACTTGAAATAGAAATGATTGTAAGAACTTAAGCCCCCCTCCTCCACCCTGAGCACAAATAATTGGTCAGGCACTCCACAGTGTAAGGCATGGGAGGTTGAGCCAATTTTACAGATCTTGAGGGGCAGAATGACCCCCGATGATAGGTAGGCAAAGAATATCAAAGACTAGGAAAAAAGTACAAGCCATAATGTAAATTGTTACCATAATTTGATGGTTAAAGTAAAATAGATAAGCCAAAATACATTAACCCCCCTACCTCCAGTCTCTTTGCCTCTAATATGTAGCTAATTTAGAAAAAAGTTTACTCCTAACTTTCTGTCTTAATACTCCTTGTCAAGAAACAGGACCTTAAGGAAAGCAAACAAATACCTTTTTTATGTTGAAAAAGACAACACTATATGATTCTTCAGTATTCATGTCTGTAAGAACAGATTCAAACTTTCAAATTTAGTTTGTGTTTTCTATTTGCAGCGCTCATAAACTGGGCTGATGCCGTAAACCTGACATCACAGGTGGAGGTAAGTTTGTGTACCCAAAGGGGAGAGTTCTGAGGCACCCCAGGATTTTCTTAAGGCTCGATAGGGATAGGGGAGTGCAGGCAGGGGACTTACGACCTTTGTTTGTCTTTCTTCCCTTCCACCTGGAGCAGGTACAACTCTCTACATAGCAACCTTATCTTTGGTACTCAAAGTGTAGTCCAAGGACCTGCTGCATCAACATTACCTTAGAGCCTGTTAGAAATGCATAATCTCAGACTCACCCGAAACCTACTAAATAGGAATCTGCAGTTTAACTTCAATGTTTGAGAAACTCCCATCTAGGAAGTGTTATGCAGATTTGTTTCTTAGGCGACACAGAGCCAGGCTATGGAAAAGGGAAGGGATAGTACTGCAGCCCCTGGACGGTTCATCAGGGGTTTGGCTGGGAAGTAGATGCGAATTGAGCAGAGATGGACAAGGGACAGTGGGGACTTGGCCACATTTGGGGCCTCATAACAGTGTTGAAAAGTCTGATTTGGTCTCCCAATATGACGCTCACTGAAAAGAGACCAGCAAATGCCTACCAGGAAACCAGAGGTGGCTGATATTCCCATTACTCTGAACACAATTTTAAAGCTGACAAGGAGATTTTGAAAAGTAATCTAGCTGTTATGTTCCTAGTGAAGGGTTGGGGGGGGAGGAAAGAGTAACATTAGCTTCTGGAGGTCAAAAAAAGTGTCTTCTATTTCCTCTGTATCATCTTAAAACTCCTGGTAGAGTGGAGCCCTTGCAAAGTGAGTCCACGATAGATGTCATTAACGGTGATTTGTACCACAGTGGTAATATTTTTAATGCAGCTCATTCCAACAAATGTTCTCCTTCTCATGTTAACTTTTTTTATACCTAGCAACCAAAAACGTGCACTGCTGAGTATGCAGAAAGTTGGGCTCTGGCTAAGTGTGATTAGATATTGATTTCTGAGCCCCACAAACATTTAGTGATGCAGAAACAGTTGGGCACTGGATCATTACGAACTGTGGGGCTGATGTTGGCAGAATTCCAACAATCACAATTTGTGGAAAGACTCTGGAGTGGCTGTAAGGCCCAGGCTATGTGTTTGACCCTTGTGATACCCCTGACCTGTGCCCTGGTCTACTGCTTCTTGCCCTGGTCACCTGTCTTTGCAGATATATGGAGTTTGGTCACCACAGGGACTGCACACAGAGAGGAGGTGTTTAGTGCGAGCTCATTCTGACTGCTGGAATAAAACAAGTCAAACTTATAGGCAAGGTGTCTGTAGTGAAGAATAGTATAGTTATCACTCTTTTATATTTGCTGTGGGAGTTGCTATCAGGAAACCATGAAAAAAATCTATTTAAAGCCCAGATATGTGGTGTTAAGAATAAGAAGGGCTAATCTGCTTGCAAATTGTGGAGCATTCAAAGGTGGTTATAAATTTTTTGACATTTCTCCCTGGAGACACGGGGTCTGTGTCCTCTCTTTTTGAATCTGAGTAGGCTCTATGACTGCTTTGACCAATAGAAAATGGTGGAAGTAGCATTTGCCAGTTCCTGGGACTGGTCTTCCTGAGACTGGTAGCTTCTACTTCTTGTCTCTTAGAACCCAGCCACACAAGAAGGCTTCATGTTGGTGCTGCAGGGGATAGTAGTCACAGCTGAGCTCCCAGCTAATAGTCAGCATTGACCAGCCAAGTGAGCATGTCACCTTGGGTCTTGGGTTCAGTAGAGCCTTCAGATGATTCTAGTCACTGACTGCAGAGAACGGAGGGAGCACCAGCCAGGCAAGCCAGTCAAATCTCAGTACTCGAAACAATGCATTGTTTTAAGCCACTATATTCTGGGGTGGATTGTTATAGCAATACATAACCAGAACACAAGTTACACTATTTATAGTAGGAGGCCACTCTAAAGCTGTGAGAAACCATTTCAGACATGGTCTCAAGCCTCACACTTAAGACTCCCTATTGCCCAATGCAAGCAGTTAGCCCCCCTAAGATAACATATCTCTTGAAGTACAAACTTTGAAAGATGCCTTCTCACTGAGAAAATCTCATGCTCTCTTTATTAATTTGTCTCAGAGGCTATCAGAATAGTGAGACTATCAGGTGTTCCTGGTTCTGCTCTGAAATGCAGATTCCAAAGTAGCACATGCATACACTGCGAGCATACCCCACCCAGTGCTCATGCGGTGGGGTCAGTTCCTTGCCCAGGTTCTCTAAGAAGCTGCTGTTCTGGCAGGGAGTGGTCAGAGTACATGAAGTTCCTACATTATTGCCTCTTCTTCTGCTATGTGGAATGCTGTGTTGAAATCAGTATTTTATTGTCTCTCTTCCTACATCTTATCTGTAGGGAAATTGTCCATTCATTGGTTATGACACACTTGCAGCTGGGATTCTTATAAAGTTTTACATTTACTTCCAAAGGCAAATACCAATTCCATGTTGCTCTGTTCTGCTCAGGATTCTCATGCTGGCTGCATGTTAAAATCACCTGGGGAGTCCTCAAAAAGGTAAAACTACTCATGCCTGAGTCTCATAACAGATTCGTTAATCAAAATGTCTGGGGTGGGACTCCAGAATTGGTATTTCAAATTCTCCAGGCAATTCTCCCCAGGCAATTCATAGATGCAAGAAGGTTGGGAAGCACTTCTAAACTGATGACTTAACTGACCTCTGGTTTGTGCAGAGAGAATACTGTACTTTTCAGTACAGTGTCTGTGTGTTCAAATCTTACTTATTCTTCACAGCCTGGCTCAAATATTTTACGTATGTCAAACACATAGATAGATACATAGTTGGAGCTCAATAAATATTAAATGAATGAAGGCATAGATGGATGTTGAAAAGGCCAGCCTGCCTTGGTGTGGCCTTCCCTGAGACATCAGCTCTGCTTCTGTGTGGGTGGAGTTGGGGGTGTCTGAGTCTATAGTCCTCATGTGGAACTGTCTCACACTCATCCCCCCTCCACTGGGACAGAGCAGAGCTCCTATTGTTCCTAAACTTTCCTCTCTGGATGCTTCTTGTTTCAAATTCTTCTTTTTCTATTAATTTCTTTCTCAATTAAACAAATCACCTTTACAAAAGTCTAAAATGCCTCCTTTCTATTCTCCCAGGCACAGATGATCATCAAAGGGAAGATGGTGCTCCTCAGGGTGTGGTAGAACAAAAACCCTTTGAAAGTACCAGGGCTGATAAGGCCCTCTGTTCCTCTCCCCACTGGCAAAGGGCGAGCTACTTACTGAGCTAAAATGATAAATATTCCAAGAGTAGGCTCTGAAGTCACCAAGCCCCACAGTGTTTTTTGCAGAGTCTCTACATGGATATAGAGTATCTACATGGATGAACCCACTAGATGTAAATCTTAGCCAGCAGAATAGACAGTGGATAATTGTTTTGGGTTTTAGGGTCTCTCCTGAAATGTTACTGATTTGCAAGTTGCCGGTGATCTTAGGCCTGACTACAAAGACATGCATTAACATGCTCCTTTTTCACTTTCTGTGTCCTTTGACAGACTGCTATTTACTCATTGTTGCTTTTGCTCTAAAACACAAGTCTTTAAAGCAAATTTTTTAAGAATTCAGAATTTTAAGAGGTTATCAGCCAAGTCATCAGATGTGCCTATAACTGGAGTGTTCCCCTTTGAAGTTCAAATCTTTCTTGGCTCTAATTTGAGAACGAGTTATGATTCTGTGATGGACTCATGACATTTCTTATTGGGGATATAAAAGGTCAGATTTTAATGCCTTTTTGTGATATATGCATCTGCCCCAAGATCAGGCAGTTTTGAATGATGGAATTTAAATTATAATTTAGTGAAGGGGTAAGAAATGAGAAATTACAGCTTGGTGACAATGCCAGAGCTATACAGCAGTTCCTCTGCACCCTGTGTGAAGGTTTGCAGGTCAGAGTTGCTGCTTACCGGAGTTTTTCAGAGACACTGTGACAATATTCCAGAAGTGATGCTCCAGAAATAAAGCAGAAGCTCATCTGGGCCCCCATTGCAGTGATAACCTGACATCCTGCCTTGGGAAAATAAAGACAGCAAGACAGCTCCCAAGGTGTTAATCCTTATTCTTTGAATGCCCTGGACATTCAGATGACTGTTTACCTATTGCCTCCCATTCTCTTCAACTGCCTCAAAATTCTTACCCTGGTACCTTCTTTTTCTCTTAATAAATTCTTGGGCATGCAAAGATCTGTACCCACTTGCTTCCTTTTTGTGTATATATGAAAGAGGACCTATGGGAGACCATATAGACTAGATAAGAGCTCTCACTTCTACATCTAAAAGTCACTTCTCTTTTGTTTTACGTGCCCCAAAGAATTGATCCAGGTAGCTGGTGTGAGTCATGCATTTATTAAAAATAATGTGGTGTGGTAGAAAAGGTACTGGGGCTAGATTTAAGTTATTAAATTAGCACTTAGGCTCTCTGGACATCAGTTTCCTCATCTGTAAATTACCCATTAGCCTCAGCTTTCTTATCTATACATTGCCTTGCTAGTAAATTGCTTTGAGGCTAAAATCAAACTATAGTCTCTTTTAAATTGTTCTGATGCCTCAGTTCTGGGGCATGCTAATCTTCAGGATAGTGGTGCCTGAAACTGCCTCCTTATACTGAATTCTTTTCTTTTTAATGTTTTTAAATGAATTCATATGTGGCTTTAATTTTTGCCTGTGGGTTTGTTCTCAGCTGGGATTGTTTTTGATCTGCGTGCATCAGATGTGACTTAATATGTAGGATTATCTCTACATAGAGGCTTTATAGTTGCCCTGGCTGGGTGTACCAAGGGTTTCACTTGTCCAGGATAAATTTTCACAGTAATTTATCAGTTTAAGATCCTACCTTGTGGACAGTATTTATTTGGAGTCCAGACCCACATGAGGCACAGCCTGGGGATTGGGGGTCTACTAGACCTGAGAATCTTTATTTCTACCCTGGCTACCCTTAGGGGATTCTCCTGTTCCCCTTACACAAAATAGGCAGGGCTTATGTAGGAATGTAAATTCTAGCATCACACTTTGTGTGCATCTGAGGCCTCATCTCTGACTTTTCATGGGAATTTCATGATTCTAGTTCTTTGCTGTTAGGTCCTAAAACCATGCCTGATATGCCCCTGGGATTCTGCTATATCAGCTCATGTGTTATGAGTTCCTTTGTGATTTTTTGGTACCTAGAAATTTCCCTTTATGGGTTTTGAGTTTTTTTTCTTTTTTTGCTGTAGGGACAGAGTCTCACTTTATAGCCCTCAGTAGAGTGCCGTGGTGTCACACAGCTCACAGCAACCTCCAGCTCCTGGGCTTAGTTGATTCTCCTGCCTCAGCCTCACAGCTTGCTGGGACTACAGGTACTCACCACAATTCTCGGCTATTTTTTTGTTGCAGTTTGGCCGGGGCTGGGTTTGAACCCACTACCTTCAGTATGTGGGGCCAGCACCCCACCCACTGAGCCACAGGTACCGCTCTTAAGTTTTTTTTTTAAATTGTAGTTTATCTAGTATCTTTTTTGTCAAGAGTATCTTCTTAGCTCAGTTTGCAATGTTGCTGGAACTAAAAGTCAAGCTTGCATTCTTTTTAAGCATTTTCTCTTGGTTATCCATTTTACTTTATTTTATGAAGTCACCCTTGTTCACTGGCAGAAGCACTGATGTGCTTATAAATTTCTTAGGGATCTTGTTCAAATGCAGCTTTTGATTTCAGTTGGACTAAGAGCTTCAATTCTGCTTTTTTTCCTTATTTTTTGGTCTTGGTTAACTTAAATCATTCTGCATTTTTAACAGGCTCCAGGGGATGCTGATGCTCCCGCTCACACCTCAGGCAGCGAGGCTCTGAGCTAGACCAGCAATAACCATTTCTCTATTGCCAATTCATCAGCTGCTAGAATTTACCTGGCATGGTTGCCTTATAAAATCTCCACTCATTTGGTTGCCCTCAGAAATGAAAGTTTATATTGAAAGCAGTTTGAAAAATGTAAAGAGCTATAAAATCTTTCTCTATTTGGAAAAAAAATCCATAAATTCAAGATATAATTAAACACAATTGACCTTTTAAGCCCTTGAAAATACCCAGACATCCCCATTAGAGTGCTTTTACCAAAAGCTCTTTTCTACCTTGTTTTCCTTTTATTAAGCCCATTTTTCCTCAAGCTGAAATTCTGGGCAAATTAATAAAAGAATGAACTTTCTAATTCAATTTAAATTCTCCTTATATCATTACTTGTTAACATTAATATTAATTTCTTTATTGTTTTGTAAGGCCAGTAGCCTAGAAATTTATGGCTAATATTGAGGCTAGAGAACAGAGCATTTGAGTTTCAAACAATTGACGTATCAGGTGAATCTTCAGAATCTATGGGTTTGTATGACCAAAGATTCAAATAAAGTTACAAGATTCTGTTGTCCTTGTGTAGGATGAGACTCATCTTCCACCTTTCTCTGTGTGCCCCAAAATACAGAAAAGCAAATCAAAAGTGATTAGTATCCTGGCTGGTCTAACTTTGCTCATACATTTTAATTTTATGGACTACAGTGCCAACAATTTGCATGTCTTGATAGATGGAAAGTTAAGCCAAGTTCTCAGGACACTAAAGACAAATAGGAAAGCAGCAGCTGTCCCTTTGGAGGTAAAGATCAAAAACTAATGGGCATCCCCAGACAAGTTTACATGGGAGTCACAAGCCAAACAAATGGTTCTCTCCTGTGAATCTGAATTTGGAAAGGAAGGGAGAAGGGGAAAGTTTCTGACTTTCTTTCTCCGCAGGACACTGCAGATGGAGACCTGGTAGAGAGGATAAAACTCTCACCAGTTTTTTGGCAAGTGTACCAGGACCTCATCTGTAGGCTCTGGACTGAGTGGGGAGGGTGGTGGTGGTCTCAGCTGTCCCTTGTTGGAGATGAAAAATTTCTTTTCCTCATATAACAAAAGACAGGTTAACAAGAGGAAAGCATGCAAATTTATTAAATATAAGGTGTTTTGTGATATAGGAGCCTTCAGAAATGAAGATGCAAAGACCCAGAGAAACCTTTGTATTTTTATGCTGTTTGAAGAAGTGGCTAGTCTTAGAGAAGTATGACTGAACCAGGAACATATGATCTTTGGTAATAAACCTGAGAGGAGGGATTCTTAACTTAGGGACTCAGGAAGGCTTGTTTCTGTGTGTGTCTGCATCTTCAGAGTATAGGGCAACTTCCTCTCACATGAGGGTAAGTGGCCTATTTCAGAGGAAGATGAGAAAATTCTTTTCTGGGTTTTATGGCTTGTGTCATGGGAGAAGGGCTGGGAGTTCTTTCCACTTCTATAGGTTTTTCAAATGCCAAGGTGCCAATTTTGGGATAATGCATCTTGAACCCCATCATGACCAAATCTGTGTGACTCTTAGAATTAACTGGGGCAGAAAGAAAGGTGTGAAACATGTTGGTTTCCTCCATGCGCTTACAGAAAGTTGGGGGTGACTTTACAACTGTGGGGCCTGGTAGGAGGCCCTCAGAACCTCCAGAAAAAACATCTTGATGGTATCTTGACTTCAGACTTCTGGCCTCCAGAACTATGAGAAACTAAATTTCTTTTCTTTTTTTTTTTAATTTATTATTAAATCATAGCTGTATACATTAATACAATCATGGGGCACCATACACTAGTTTTAGAGACTGTTTGACATATTTTCATCACACTGGTTAACATAGCCTTCCTGGCATTTTCTTAGTTAGAGAAACTAAATTTCTATTGCTTTAAGCTTCCCATTCTGTGGTTATTTGTTACAACAACTAGAGGAGCCTAATACTGAGGGTAAAGCTGCAGCACTAATATTTATTACGTGTCCTAAATAAGTTTTACATTCAGTGTTGTATTCTTCATGATCATTTTATACTGCCTATAGTAGGTATTATCATTATTCCCATTTTACTGGTTAGGCTAGCCAGACTCAGAGAGGTTAAGTAGCTGGCCCAAAGTCACACAGCTTGTAAGCAGTGAAACTCGATTCACACCCAGAGTCCGTTTTGGGTTTTTAGCCTCTATGTTCTTCTTCCTACCAATCAGTACCATGGTGGAAAGGCAGCCTGCTCTGTGGTATTTTCTTCACCAGCCAGTGGGACAAGGACCTTTTTTCTGCATCACAGCTGATGGTGCCCAGGGCTTTAAGGCCATGGTCACAGGGCTGCTTAAAAGTCCAGTAGAGTAGAACACAGTCTGGTTTCTGAAAGTGAATCATCTTTCCTGAACAGGCAACTTAGAGGGAAAGTTGTCCTCTCCCAGGTTGCAGAGGTGTCGGCTGTAGAAAGCCTCCCTTCTGCTGAGAGCACAGCTCTGTGCAGGGGCTCTGTGGGCAGAAATGCACCATGCAGTTTGGCACTTTTTCAGGAACTCAGTGCTGGGAGAAGAAAATAGAAAATGTGAAAGTGCTATTCATTTCTTGAAGGAACAGGAGATTTTGTTTTTTTTTAAACCCTTAAGTAGCATAAAGGAAAACCATTGAGAGCATTTTAAAAAACAAATTGTGTATTTCTCCCGGGATACTCTGTTCTGGAGCAAGCATCTCAGAGAGGCAGTAGGGGCCCAAAGCCCCCTTTAAGATGCCCTTCTCTGCCTGTGGGGCCTGCAGGAGGGAGCAGGTTTCCAGGGCCTGGTCAGTCTGGGAAAAGCTTCCAGAGAGCAAAGCCCACTCGGATGCTGGCAACGCTTCTGCTGTCATGGAAACATCTAGTGGGGGCCAAACCCAGGCAGATTATTTGAACTTCATCATTGCCTGATTAAAGGGGGATGGGAGAGATTAATTTTTCCAATCTTTATGTTACAGTTATTAGTTCAGAAACCTCTATCCAATTTTGTAAAAGCTGGTTTTTCCTAGGTGGTGGTTGGCCTCTTGGGTTTGTATTTGAGGACAAAGTGTCCACTGCCAGGGCATGTTTAACCCAAAGATCTCTATACTGGGTCAGAAGTCAGCAGTTGCTTGGGGGCTTTATATTTGAATGTGTTTTGAAAGAAATGGAACCTCCCTAATAAGGATAATAATAAGGAATATTTGTAAAGCACTTAAGAATTTATTTGCCTTCACCTGAATTATCTCACTTAATTTTCATGACAACCTTGCAATGTAATTATTATCTCAGTTAACAGATCTGAAAATAAAAGACTTGGAAAGAGAAAGTCATTGGGCCAATTTGCTGACACTGAAAATACGATTAAATGAGATTACCGCATATACTCGAGTATAAGCCGAGTTTTTTTCGAAAAACCTCAACGCGGCACAAATTTTGTGCCAAAAAAACTCGGCTTATACTCGAGCATATATGGTATGTGTATAAAGCATTAAGAATGTAGCCTGGCATATAAATAAACCCAATAAACGAAGCTACCTGTCATTCCATCCTGCTTACTATTGTTGCTGTTAATTACTACCGGACAAGAGTTGGCACTGCACCTAATTGCTGACTCCACACTGTCAATTTTTTTCTTATACACGAGGATGTCCTTTCCTACTTGACTGTGTTTCTTTAGGACTTTTCCTCTTTTTTTTTTTTTTTTTTTTTTCTTTTTGAGTTAAACTAGCGGACACATACAGCCAATAGATTATGAGAACAATCTGGATACAACATGTTACTCCATTGATCACCAGGTCACTTGGGGGTGATGTGGCTGGACAACACTTATATTGCAGGGCCACATACAACATCAACATAAAAAAGATTGTTTTTTCAGATAGAGGATTGAGATCTAGTAGCGTTAATAAGCAGCAGGCTCTAGTAAGGCAGACTATGAAAGAAGGTGGAACAGTTGATAAGCTTGCAGAACAAGGATTTTCTTGGACATGCAGTGGGTACACAGGTAAGTCCTTTCTTACCTTCAAAAGAGATAAAGTTTACACACACCAGCTGTGGTTTGGGGGACTGTGTTGGAGAGGACCGGGAGGTCTATGGTTCCTTGGACTTGGGCTTGAGCATGTGTCTAGACTTTGACTCTTGCATAGGGCAAAGACAGAAGCTGCCGTGGGGACATCTTTACTTCGATGTCTTCTGGATGCTCCCACACTAACAGTTCTTGCTTTCCCAGCTGTTAACTGAGAATCTCTAGTTCCCTTGAGCAGAAGGCTCAGTCTATGCTATAGGTATTTGTGAAGAGTGGGGTGGGCTGTAGAGGTTGTGAAGAGAATAGTTGGTCTGACCGACACACTTATGATGCTGATGTGTGACTGTTGACTGGGTGTTCTCACTGCTCACAGAGTGGGCACCATTTGCAGAGTCTTAGGAAAGCATGGGAAAGGAGAAAAGGAGCGAGGCACATTCCAGCTCACTTGGAGATGGAAGCAAAGTTTGTCTCTGAGAGGGTGCTGAATCAGATCCCCTACCCAAGTCAGATGGAAGGAGGTTTCCAGACAGCATAGAAGAGTGAAATCCTGTGACTGATATCCTGACAACAGTGTAGACCAACTAAAGTGCTTGATGTTCCAGCTCTAATTAGCCAGTAGATGTTTGAAGTGCTACACGTAGAATGTGGAACTCTAGACACCACTTTCATATTGTAGAGTTCCAGTTTCATGAATAGAAGCTCTTCAGTGTGGAGGAGGCAGCTGGAGTGGTGGAAAGACAGCTGAGCATGGGGTCAGGAGAAACATGGGCAAAATCCATCAGCTTTCTGAATCTGTGATTCCCAAACATACGAACTAAGAGCACAACCTTAAATATTCTCTAATGTCTTTAGCAGTTCTTTGATTTCAAATCCTAAATCCATTCAACAGGACTCTTATTAAATTCTCTCATAACAAGTGACATTCCAGCTATGAAATGAAAAATTGAGGACCACTGTGGCCCTAAAATTGGTGATGGCTCATAGCCTCCCAAAGTGTGCAAACATGTATTAATTTCTATAATGCACTTCAATACAATACATTTTCCTTTTCATCATCACAAAACAAATGATGTAACTCAATTATCCAGGCTAACTCATTTTATTCTCCAGACAAATATTTGCTGTAGTCATTTGGTTCAAGCAGTAGGAGGTGGACCATGGGTTACCTTATTATGTGTTAGGAACTAGTTAGCTTCAGGAAGACTAAAGTTTGTTTCCATCCTCCCCAGCCACTTGGCAAGTGTATAGCGAGGTCACCAAGGAGGCCTGTGAACCTACAGATGACTCAGCTGAAAATGAAGCAAAGAGGAGGGAAGAATGGAACTGGGTGTTAGGAGACCTGGGTGGCTTATCCACAAGGTCTGTGACCTGAAAGTCACTTTTTTTGCTGCTCAGATTCCTTAGCTGTTAATGAAGAATTTGCTTGTGATAATCTCTGGGGTTTCTTCTGCTCTAAGAATTTTAAGATTATAAACCCAACACTACTCCTGAAAAAGAGCCCAGAACTTATGTTCTGGGGGAAGCAGGTCAGCAATATTGTATTCAAGCAGAAGAAACACACATATCCCTGTTTGGAGCTTTGGGGAGAGAGAAGACTCAAGCCCTAGAATTGCTAACTGAATCTTCTAAGGTCATGCTCCTTAATTTTTAGGCAATGTCTTTAACTTTGAGATTTTTTTTTTAATTAACCAAATGAAATATAATTTTTAACTCACAAAGGAGGGTGAAGTCACCATTTTCCAACATTCACAGTTTTTTCTCCTTTTTTTTTTTTATTGTTGGGGATTCATTGAGGGTACAAGAAACCAGGGTACACTGATTGCATTGTTGGGTAAAGTCCCTCTTACAATCGTGTCTTGCCCCCAAAAGGTTTGGCACACACCAAGGCCCCACCCCTTCCCTGCTTCCCTCTCTGCTCTTCCTTTCCCCATCCCTTCCTCCTTCTTTCTCTCAACTTTGAGATATTTTAATGCCCAGATCAGCAGAAATATTCTTTAAAAATGGAGGTTATAGTTAGTAAAAATCAAAGTCCTGAGAGACTGAATCCATATTCTGGTAGGAAAGGGGCAATGTTTGCTACCTTGTAATAATAAATAAAAGATTTCCACCTCTGTTAGATGTTGACAATATACATGTGTGCTTCAGGAGCAGATATTTACCTAGAAACAGTCAAGATTTCAAGATCTTTAAAGTAAGACGGTGGAGCTTTAATAGGGATTGCATTAAAATTGTAAATTGCTTTGGGTAGTATGGACATTTTAACAATGTTGATTCTTCC
>CAUYPK010043495.1:0-11303 GCA_963574355.1 Loris lydekkerianus | reverse complement strand
CTTCCATGTTTTTGTATGAGTATGCAGATTCCTTTTGTTACTGAGTTCAACTTTTATTCCATGGTAGTCCGAGAAGATGCAAGGAATAATTTCTATTCCTTTAAATTTACTGAGGTTAGACTTGTGACCTAAGATGTGATCAATTTTAGAGCATGTCGCATGGGCCGATGAGAAGTATGTGTATTCAGTTTTATTGGGATGAAATCTTTTGTAGATGTCTGCTAAATCCAAATGTTGGTTAGGTTTAAATGTAAAATTTCTTTGCTCAGCTTCTTATTGGAGGATCGATCCAACACTGCCAAAGGAGTGTTGAAATCTCCAACTACTATGAAGCTGTAGGAAATCAAGTTGCTAATGTCTGTTAGAGTTTCTCTTATATATTGAGGTGCATTCTGGTTGGGCGCATAGATATTAATAATTGAAATCTCATCATATTGAGTATTACCCTTAACAGATATGAAGTGACCATTCTTACCCTTCCTTACTTTTGTTGGTTTAAAGCCTATTGTATCTTCAAATAATATTGCAACACCTGCTTTTTTCTGATTACCATTTATCTGTAATATGGATGACCATCCTTTCACCCTGAATCTGTATTTGTCTTTTAAGGTAAGATGTGACTCTTGTATGCAGCAAATATTTGGCCTGAGTTTTTGTATTTAGTCAGCTAACCTGTGCCTCTTTAGAAGACAGTTTAAGCTGTTCTCATTAATGAATAATATTGATAAGTCTGGTAAAATTTTGGGTATCGAGTTTTCGAAAGTCCAGTGGACATTTTTAATCGTTTCCCCACTGTGTAAGTTGGAGTTTGATCAAAAGCATCTGAGTAAGTTTACTTTTGTGGTCGAGGATTGGGCTGGTCATTATGGAGGACAGGTCTGAGAATATCCTGAAGAGCTGGTTTGGTTATGGCAAATTTCTTCAACATATGAATGTCATTAAAGTATTTAATTTCTCCATCATATTTGAAACTCATTTTAGCTGGATACAGGATCTGGGGCTGAAAGTTGTTTTGCTTTAGGAGATTAAAAGTCGATGACCACCCTCTTCTGGCTTAAAATTTTTCAGCAGAGAGATTTGCAGTCATTCTAATATTCTTCCCTTTGTAGGTAATGGATTTCTTATGTCTGGCTGCTTTGAGATTTTTGTCCTTCATATTAACTTTAGTGACGTTAATTATGATGTGCCTGGGGGATGTCTTACTGGGATTGAGTCATGCTGGGGTTCTGAAACTGTCTGCTATCTGAATTTCAGAATCTCTTGGCATGTCGGGAAAATTCTCTTTCATAATTTCATGCAGAAGGGCCTCAGTGCCTAGCGAGGCCACTTCATCAGTTTCAGGATTCCAATGAGGTGGATATTAGCCTTCATCGAATTATCCCAGAGCTCTCTGAGAGAATGATTTGTTTTTGCTATTTCTGTTCCTCTTTGATATTTTTGGATCATTCAAAGGCTTTGTCATCAATGTCAGAAATCTTTTCTTTTGCTTGCTCCACTCTGTTACTGAGGGATTCTCTGTTTTGTTTTTTTTTTTCAGATCTGTGAGGCCTGTAAATTCTTGCTTCAGTGTGTCAAAATCTTTGGTGGTTTTGTTTTTAAATTTGTTAAATACTTGAGACAACTTTTTAATTTCTCCTTGAATTTCTAATTCCAAGTTTTGAATTGCTGCTCAAATTTCTAATTCCAAATTTTCCTTTATTTTATCAATCTTGTTTGCAATCCAAATTCTGAATTTGATTTCTGACATCTTGGCCAGGTGTTTATGAATGGGATCTGGCATATGTTTCCTTGGGGGGTTGTTCCATTCTGGTTATTCATGTTACTAGAGTTTTTCTGCTGATTCCACTCCATGATTGTTTTACACCATTTGATTTTTCCCCTAGAGTTTTGTCGAGGACCCGCACAGTGCTATGGCCTGAGAAACTTGGGACCTGTTTGGTGTGGTGGGGATAAATGGTTCTGTCTTGTTTTCAGCTGGTCTCTGTCTGACTCTAGTGAAACAGTTACTCTGGGTTGAAGTCTCAGCTGTGGAGAAATTCCAGCAATTAAGTCACCCTGCCCCACACAGGTAACAATTGGAAAAGGAAAATTAAACCTTCCTACAACCACACACCCAGGGCACCACCTGAATAGTCCTCAGGCAATTGGCTCAATTCAAATGGTCCAAATGAATTGTCTCAGTCAGCACCTGTCTCAGGTGGGAGAGTTTAAAAGGTCTCCGGCAGCTGGATTGCAGGGGTCTGGAGACTACTGTGATATGGCCTTCTCCAGTGCTCGGTGGAGTCAGGAGGACCCACCTAGCAAATAGATCAGTCTGGGAAGGTTGATGCCTCCTTCCCTACCTTGCAGCTCTGTCACACCCAGTCACTGATAGTCCCACAGGGCTTTGACCCAGTTGCCTGTAGTGAACAGATACTCCAGGGGTTTGCACCTGCCTGAATCACAAGGAAATCTATTTCTGCTCAGCCAGGCCACTGTACTCTGTATCCATCTAGCAGGGGGAGGTGAGGCCTGACAACCTTGGACACTTGATGGAGGCTGGTAGGTGTTCACTCAGTTCCAGCCCCATCCTTGATTGATGTTACTGACAGAACAGAACAGAACAACTTTGCAGGAATTTATTTCTGTCCCTGCTAAATTCCCCTGCAGAAGAGAAGCTGTTTTGAGTTCCCAGAGCCTGCACCTCAGGCCCTGTCTTTGCTTCTGCAGGTTTGTACTTGGTTAGGTGTTAGTTCTAGCCTCCCGTCTTCCTTTGTCTATAGGATGATGATCCCCTGAGGGCCGGGTGCATCTGAGGCTCAGTAACTTGGTCCTCTGGTTCAGCCCCACCCTGGGAACTTCCTGTGTGTTTAGGCTCTGTGTGTGCTTTTCTAGTCCCTGTGCTCCATCGAGGCTGGTACCGCCTTAGGCAAACTCTTTACTCGCACGGCCTGTATTTCCATCCCAGATCTGTTTCGTGGTTGTTGCCACCTGAGTAGATGCCTGGCCTCCTCTAGTTGCCCAGAGAGACACAGGTTTTGGATTCAGAATATCCGGGAATGAGCCCTATTGTTGCTAAAAAATGGCTGCTGCTCTGCACCTCAGGGCACCGCCGCTCTGGTGTGGTTCCCTCTCAGCCGACCATCCTCTCCTCACTCCCATGCCCCAGAGTCAGCACTGACCAGCTTCAGTTTAGGCCATGTCCACACCCCTCGAGAAATCACCCAAGAATCTGGACTCCTGGTGGACAGGCCTCCAGACCTCAGAGTGAGAGTAGAGGGGAGTGCTGCGAGCTCAGAGTTGCAGGTAGAGAATATATACAGTTTTATACAGTTTTATGTGTGGCAGGAGAAGGCCATGGCACCCTATTGGGGGGGTAGGTCCAGATTTTAGAGGGTCTCTCCCGTAGAGTGTAGTTGGAGGACCTTTGAACTCTGCTAGTTTGTTTGTGGGGCATTCAGAGCCTTCTCATGGGGTAGGGGACTCCTGTCTTCTTGGTGATGGATTTTGTACCTTTAGTTTATATCCTTGGGGTTGCAGCTCACTCAGCAGGGTTGATGTGTGTTCTTCAACTTTCTCTGTTGGTGCAGCTCTAATCCACCCAGTTACTTGCTAAATTTCTGTCCTTTAATTCTCCTTCTGGACAGGAGCCTCTGTGGAAAGCTGGCTTCAGACAGCCAGCAACAACCCTTAATTAAAGAAAAAAGGGCCAAAAATGTGAAAAAAAAAAATTGAAAAAAGCTAATTTGAAAAAATGATGAGACAATGAATCTTAAACTATGAATTTTTTTTTACTTTTTTAGTATTTATTTATTTATTTATTTGAGACAGAGTCTCATTTTTTCCCCCTCGTGAGAGAGCGGTGACATCACAGTTCACAGCAACCTCAAACTCTTGGGCTCAAGTCATCCTTTTGCTTTGGCTTCCGGAGTTTCTGGAACTACAGATGCCCAACACAATGCCTGGCTATTTTTCCAGAAGAGGTTGCGTTTTGGTTCAGGCGGGTCTGAATCCTGAGCTCTAGGGATCTTCCCACTTTGGCCACCCAGAGGGCTGGGATTACATACTGTATCCGGCGTATTAAAAAAGTTAAAATTCATCTAATATAAATACATAATGACATAAGTTTACTATTTCCCACCACCAATTTCCAAAATGGTAAAAGTTATAATGCATTCTCTTTTTGAGGCTGGGGGGGGGGGGGGGAATAGGCAGTCTGATGCATTCCTGTGGGAATGCAAACTTTCGTTGGGAATTTTGGTAAAAATCTAACCTGACTTAGAGGTAATCCACTTACCTTTTGAACCAGAAAACCCACTGGGGTATCTACTTTGAAGATATACCTACGAGAATACTAAAACACATATACAAAAGGTATATGAACATTGTAATGCTACACATTTTGTAACAGCACACTGCACATTCCACACATTTTTGTAACAGCAAAATGTTGGGAAAACACTTATGACAATCCAAAGAGAGTAATTAGACTATGCATATATAACTGAATTTTAAAAAACTATAAAAAGAAAAAAAATTTGGAGATCTCTGTGCTGATATGGATTCATTTCCAGTATACAGTTGTAAGTGAAAACAATTACAGTAGAAGAGTCCCTAGTAGGCTATAAAAATGAGGTTGTAGGGGGTCTCTTTCCAGCTGTTACCACAGCCATCGGGCCTTTGGATTCGGAGTCCTCCGCCACCCTTCCCACCTCGCCTGGCCTCTCACTCCTTGGTCCCTGGCCACTGGCGACCCAACTGCAGTCTGCTGGGCCCTAGAACTGGCTTCAGCTGCTTTGCGCCATGGTGGTCCCTGGTGGCACCCAGCAGCTGCTCCTGCTGCTGCTTAGCCTCCTGCACAGGGCACTGACAGTGTCTGAGGTGAGAAATGGCAACAGGACAGCTTGCAGAATGGCCCACTTCTCAGCTGCCTTCCTGATGAACTGTGACACTAAGAGCGAGTCTAAAAACTGTGACAGAATTGTTAGACAGCAGCTCTGGTGTAAAGGGAACACGGTCTTGTGATTGCTTTTGGAGGAGGACATATGCTGACTTTTGATTTCACAAGGGAGGCAGCATGTTTTCGCATTCTTGTGTCTAGTTCCTGTGTTTGGTGTATAACTTGTCACACACACACATTTTCCCCAGTGCAAGCTCCAAGGATGTGAAGACTGTGGAATCCATAACTGACATCAAGTAGCCATAGAGAAAAAATACAGATGTGTTAAAGGCACCCAGGTGCACTTGGGCAATGTGACTGTCCCTCTCCGTGAGGCTACCATCCAGACATAGCTTTCCAGCAACAGCTTCAGCAAGGGAGAGACACCCTGGAAGTAGGATGGGCCTTTCCCCACTACAGCGCCGCCTATGCCACCCAGCCCCTCGCTGTCGCCAATAGCAGAAAGTCCCTCAGTGGAAAAGTACAATGGGAGCGGCAGCAACGGGACCTGTCTGCTGGCCAGCATGGAGCTGTGGCTGAACCTCACTTGCGAGCAGAAGGACAACATGACCATGACTTGAGTGTTCAATGTCAACCTGAATAAGACCTAGGCCAACGGGACTTGCAGCTCCAACCTAGTGACTCTGGACCCAGCAAGGCCATTGCCCTCTTGGTCTTCCAGTTTGGGATGAATGCAAGTTCTAGCTGTTTTTTCCTGTTAGGAATCCAGTTGATCATGACTCTTGCCAATGCTCGAGACCCCCCTTCAGAACTTCCAATGACTCGCCCATGGTGCTGCAAGCCACCCTGAACAATTCTTACAAGTGCAATGCCCAGCAGTCATTCAGGTCACAAAAGCGTTTTCTGTCAACATCTTCAAAGTCTGGGTCCAGGCCTTCAAAATGGAAGGCAACAAGTTTGCATCTGTGGAGGAGTGTCTGCTGGATGACGGCAGCATGCTGATACCCGTGGTCCTGGGGGGCCCCCTGGCTGGGCTGGTCCTCACGGTGCTAATCTCCTACCTCATGTTGTCCAGAAGAGGAGCCACGCAGCCTATCAGGGTCTGTATTCCCCACTGGGCTGAGGGCGTGTTGGTGGGAGGCTCACTGTGTTCACACCTGCTTTGTCAAATGTGAAGTTCATCTTGCAACATTTACTATAACTATTGAAATGACTGTTGATTTTACTAACTGAGTTAAATTTTTGCTAACTGGTTAAATGTTAATATTTACCAAAGTAGAAGGAACTTAAGGTGGGGGAAGAGTGCTTTTGTCAACCGGCTCTGGCTGCCCTATCATTTGACACTTTGCCATTCTGATGTTTGGTTCTTCACTCTTTATTCAGATTTAAGCCTCAGAAGGGACGTTCTCTGGTCCTCATGCTTAGGACCTGTGAAGGTTGGTTAATTGTCAGGCTGATGCGCTCAAGAAATTGAAAATAGTAGGGAAGAAAAATCTTGAAACAGAAGTCCTCCAACAGAAGCACATCTGAAATGCTTAAATTAAGCTTTAAGGCCAGGAGGGCCTGGCCTTGGGTGGCAGCAGGCGGTGTGGAGAAGCCACTCGGTGTGTCCTCTGGTGTCTCTATCATATCACTCAAGAACTGGCAGTTTTTTAAATATAAAAATGAGTGTTGCTTTTATTTACTTTTTTTGTAAAGTGGTCTTCCATTTGGCATTCAGGGTGATCCCTTTCTGTGCTGTGTACAATGATAAATAATTCACTTCTAATTTATCTGCTGGGGCTTGGGTGGGTTGTATACTGAGGACGGGCTCCATGTGACAAGTTGCCTGTAACAATGCTAATAAAAACCTGTCTTTTTGTCTAAAACATGAGATTGTATATATATTATATGTATATATTTTGTATGTATCTATATTACATATGTATTATATACATATATAGAGACAGTACACACAAGGGCACACAAACACGCACACACACATATATGCACACATTAAAAGTAATTTGGAAAATATAAACCAGAACCTAACTAAGATTTTTACCAATAAGTGATGGGTGGGAATAAAACATTAAGAATGAGGAAGAGAACTGAGTAGTCAGGATTGGAAGGTGATACTTCTTAGATGATACATTTTTGTATAGCTCTGATGTTGAAGCCATGTTAATGTTCCACATGCTCTCAAATAAATAAAATTAAATTTCAAAAAAATTTAAAATAAGTTAAAAATATGGTAATACAAAATAGAACACAGATAGGAATAAATAAACCTAACTCTGTTGTGAGTGAAAATCATAGACATATTAAGGAGAAAGGAGAAGAGAACTAACACAAATAACTGAAAAACAGTAAATGTATCCTGTAGGGCAAAACAAACCAAAAATGGTACACAAATACTGTAGTTAGTAAATTCACATAAGTGTGAGTTAGCAATCTGAAAAGATGTTTACTGTAGAAATGAATAAAAAAATAAATATGTTTTGGATGGAAGTCAGATTTCTCACTATTAGAGAAAGTAGTTATAACTAATGGCAGAGAAAAGACTAGAATGGATTCTTGGTGTTTTACTGTAATTGGGAGTGTCAGTATGAAGTCATGGGTATTATTACATATATGGATCAATCGGTATTGAAATAAATAAAGGTGTGTGGACAAGGACACACACACACACGTACACACACACACACACACAAAACTTCTTAGCTCTGTCTGATGAAGAGTTTATAAGTAATGACATCCTAGTAGCAATAAACGGACAGACTTAATGCCCAAATCTTAGTTTTAAAGGTTTAAAGTTTGAGGTTTTAAAAGTTTAAAGAAGTTTAAGAAAATGTTCATAAATGATGGAAGTTATGATGCAAAGTACATAGGAGTCAACTTCTTAGAGCAACAAATGTCCAAATTTGAAAATAAATGTCCATGATTCCCTATTGATATGAAAGAGTAATTGTGTACATAAATAAATATGAGTAGGGTATGGACCTGATCTTTCTTACAGTAGAACTCCAGCTAGTAAGTGGAGGAGTGCTGAGGCAACAGCAAATAATAATTAGGCAACTATAAAAATAATTGTTACAGACAGGAATCATCATGGTTGCCAGAATTAGTGGGTGAAAGCCTGAGAAACAGGATATTTATATAGTTTCCAACTATCACTATAAAATATGCTTATTAATGGCAACCAGGAAAACAGTCACTTTGCAGAGAAAAAAAAAACCCTGACCAACACAAAGTTTATTAAGAGACTGAAGTTAGGGTGGCACCTGTGGCTCAAAGGACCAGCACCATATGCCAGAGGTGGCGGGTTCGAACACAGCCCCGGCTAAAAACTGCCAAAAAAAAAAAAAAAAAAAAAAGACTGAAGTTAACTACCACCACTTATATTATATATTGACATCACAAGGCTCCATAAATGTACTGGAAAGGACACAACATTAGTTCTGTTGTATTTGTGCTACAATGTATAATCATAATCTAAGACTTTTACAAAATAACTGATTTGTAATCTTCAAAAGTGTCAAGATCTTGAAAAACAAAGTATGCGGAGAAACTGCCACATAGTACAGGAGTCTAATAAAATATGAAAACTTGAGGCATATAGGATTCTAAATTATAATCTAGACTAGAAAAGAGACACAAGTGGAAATTGATTATAAAAAGACTATAATCTCTGGATTAGTTAATACCATTGTATCAACCTATTTCCTGATAATTGTAGTAAGGCTATAGAAAATCTTACCTTTTGGGTTAAACAAAGGGCATTTAGGAACTCCCAGTACTAATTTTGCAACTTCTCTATAAATGTTAAAATATTTAAAATTCAGGCCAGGCTCTGTGGCTTACATCTGTAATCCTAACAATCTGGGAGGCCTAAGCAGGAGGATCCCTTGAGCTCAGGAGTCTGAGATGAGTCTGAGCAAGAGCGAGACCCTCTTTCTACTGAAAACAGAAAAATTAGCCAAGAAGGATAGCAGGTGCCTGTAGTCCCACCTACTTGGGAAGCTGAGGCAAGAGGATCTTGTGAGCCCAGGAATTTGAGGTTGCTGTGAGTTATGACACTGCAACACTCTACCCAGAGCGATGGAGTAAGACTGTCTTAAAAAATGAAATTCAAAAGAGCTAAAAATGTAAATAGTTTTAAAAGTGGAAACTCTGGTAAATAATAAATTAGATGATCCCCAGGGACAAGACACATTATTTTGCAAGTTAACTAGTACATATGGTCTCCCTAGGTGATGAACATTTATAATTTTGTTCTACAAACATAAGAAATATTGAAAAGATAAAAATAACTAGAGTTAAAAATTACATATAGTAAAATAATATTTGTAACAACATTCATTTTCAGCAAGGGCTCTTATATATAGGTGCATTTAAGATCTAATTTTTTAATATATTATTTTACATATGATAATAAAATATGAGCATAGCTATAAATTTGACTGTTACAGCAAGCTTATAGAAATACAGTTTCAGCACAAGTAAGATAAATTTATTTAGATAGAAAATAAGAATTTGTAAGAATAAGAATCCCCACTGTTGGTGGGGAATGAAAATTAGCACAGCCATTATGGAAAACTATATGGAAGTTCCTTAAAAAAATTAAATAGACCTACTATATGATCCAGCAATCCAACTATTGGATATATAGCTGAAATAAATTAAATCAGTATATTGAAGAAGTATGTGCCCATGTTTATTGCAGCACTTTTCATAGTATCAAAGATAGGGATTCAACCTCAGTCCGTGGACAAATGGATAATGAAAAAGTGGTCTATAACCACAATGGAATACTGTTCAACCTTAAAAAAGGGACATCTGTCATTTATGATAACATGAATAAACTTGGAGGACATGATGTTATGTGAAATAAGCCAGGCACAGAAAGACAAATACCACGTGCCCTTACTTATGTATAAAGTGTAAAAACATCAAATTCATATAAACAAAGAGTTTCTGTAACTCTCCAGTAGATGGTGTTTACCAGAAACTAGGGATAGGTGGCTTGAGGAGATATGTGTTAAGGAACATGACATTTCAGTTTGACAGAAGAAATAAATTCAAGAGATCTATAGTATATCACAGTGACTAGTATTAATAACAATATATTATATACTTAAAAATTGTTTTGATGGTAGATTTTAAGTGTCCTTAACAAACATTGATAAGTATGTGAAGTTATGTATATGTTAAATAGCTTGATTTAGCCATTCCACAATGTATACATATATGCGACATGATATTGCAAAGTCATATTGTACACAATAAATATATATATATATTTGCTGACCAACTGAAATTATACATATTTTAAAGGAATAAAAAATATAATGTTTAATTGAGAAATATTTTAAATTCCTTATTATATACATTGTTCTATGCCAGAGGGAAGATAATTGATGTTTATTTTCACAACTGCCAATTTTTTTTAATAAAAATTTTACAATGTTATTAAAAACTTATTTGAGGGTATTAGATTTCATTTCATCTAAGTAGCTGATTCATCCAAAGTTTGATGTGAAAAGCTAATGTGACCTCCAAATCCTATTCAAAGAATCTTTCTTGCTAAAGGAAGTTTTTTCAAGTATCACTTTGCCTCACAGCAAGAAAATAAAATAAGTCACACTTATATAACACTGTTCCTCTGGAGAGCTTAAAATGTCTCCATCATATTTCGGAAATTATTACTTATGAAAATAATACCTGCCAGAATGTTTTTTACTCATATACTTCCTAAGTTACTATTGCCTTCTCATTTAACTTAATTATCATCACTTTGACTAGTATGATCCTCCTTACCTAGCTCTCTCTCTTCTCTGTTATCTTTCACCACGCCAAACTTGCTTCTCCTCATGCCCTCCTGGGCTGCAGTGCTTTAGGGCAGAGAAGTGCCATCTAGCCCCCAGGTTCTCTCTTTCCATCTAGGGGGAAGACATGCTGCCTTGCCCCCTAGCTTCTCTCTGCTTGGCAAGGGAAGGTGGCCTTTTGGCCCCCAGCTTCTCTCCTTGACAGGTAGGGCAGAAGTGGCTGGGCCTGGGAGGAGAGACATACATCTGTCCCAGCTTCTCTTTGTGATAGGATGGAAGGCAAAGGGGGTGTGGCTAAGAGCAGAGTGTGGTAACCACGTTAGGGTTAGGGACTGTTTCACAGTCAGAACAGATAGTGAGGAGCCCCTAGTGACCTTACACTGACCTGAGCCCATTAGGCCTATTATCATACAAATAAAATTGCAAATTTGAGCCCCTTCGGTTCTTCCAGAAGGACAAATGGGTATTAAGAAGTTTGTTTCATCTTTACATGGATGGAGTTGGAACATATCCTTCTTAGTAAAGTATCCCAAGAATGGAAGAAAAAGTACCCAATGTACTCAGCCTTACTATGAAACTAATTTAGGGCTTTCACATGAAAGCTATAACCCAGTTAC
>CAUYPK010043494.1:0-36655 GCA_963574355.1 Loris lydekkerianus | reverse complement strand
TTTATTTTTGCATATAAATTTCATGTGGTAATGGAGAAGGGGGTTGGCTACATAAACTTGGTGTTTATGGCTTTAAAAGGGCTTTAATTCCAGCCTGATGGTGACAACACAGACAGTTCTGAGGAGAACCCTCCTTGCCCCAAAATGTCATCATCCCGGTCCCCTTTTAAAGTAATCTGACCAGTCCCCAAAAGCTGTGATAAGTGAGGGGGACCCACTGCTCAGCTGAGCCCCAGCCTGATTGGGGGGGGGCAGCTTGCCCAAGAGGAGAGACCCTGGTTCTAGATCTTTCTTCTTCATGAACCCCTTAGTCTCCTGGGGGTTCTGTTCTCTGCACGGAAGTGACAATAACAACAACTGCTTTTGTGTCTTTGAAACCAGAATCTTCTGAATGCAAAGGCGCAAGTTATGAGAAGAGATCTGTCTGGAGAAGGAGCATTTGTACACGTATCAGATGAGGCAGATGCTTTCAGTTCTTATTTATGGCGTGGTGCTTAGTCAAACACTCAGAAAATACCAACATTAGCGCTGGAAACAGTCAGCAGCACTCGGCATGCAATCAGACTTGGTAAACATTTCTTGACTCAGAGACTAAGAAAGAAGAGTGAAAAATTTATGAAGAGAGATATAGGGAAAAAATAGGTAGCCCGAAAGGAATGGCAATAGGACACTTGTTGAGAAGGGATGAATTTACCTATTAGTCTAAGTGCTGTTCACCAGGAGAGCAAGGCCTGGTCTACCCAGTCTGGAAAACACAGCCGTCTAGGTCCCCTCTAGACAAAGGCAGAGGTTCATAAATGTCTTCTCTATTTTGATCAGCGGGTTAGACCAGACACTTACCCTCACTGACCGTGGCTATAGAGGAAATGAGCTGCTACGTGCCAACTCCCCACTTAACGTTTACTGTGCAGACACACTGTCAGAGCTTTTCCTCTCCTGTAGTACTGGTCAGTGCAGATGCAAGGAGCACCCTTGTTTACAGAGGAATCATTGGAACTACAGAATTTCTTTCTCAAGGAATCTTAACTACAGAATTCCTTTATTATAGGCAAAAAATGGAAAGCAAGTAAGACTGGTAATATTTATTCTAAGATACAGAAGAAACATTTTAATTCAATACAATCTGCTGTGTTCTTATAAATCATCCTCACAGGCTTCCTGGCTCAGAGGAAAAAGTACTTCAAGCTTTTGCTAAAGCATCAGTAATTACTCCCATTATTCTGTTTTAGGTGGGGGCAGGGGGGTCAATGAAATATTTAAAGATCTTCTTTGGGGGAGGCAGTTCTGTCACACAGTGAGGGGACACTGAGTTGTATGTCAGACTCAGCCTGGCCTCCAGCCTCTGCTTCCCTCTTCTCAGCTCAAGGCTGGCTCAGCAGGTCCCCGCTTTAGACCCACAGGGGACCAGGCAGAGATAGCCTGTTCCCTGCCACCAGGCTGCTGCTCCATGTGACAACATTATGCCCAGTGTTAGCAGCCACATCCCAGCATGACTTTGTCCTGCTCCCTGAGCCTGTAGCCCTGCTCTGCAGCCCTCCAGAACTGCAGCCTGGCCTGGCACCCAGGCCCACCTATCCCCCCTACAGGCTCCTTGCTGCACTTCAGTTTGGGGCCTGGGACTCTGCTCCCTACTGACACGCTTCCCTGCTTCCAAACTCAATCAACTCCAGTCACCCTTCACTCATTTCTATCTGGGACCACCTTAATCCCACCTGCTGCCTGCCAGGCTGGACTCTGTCGCCTCAAAGCCCATGCCATCCCATGGGGCAGGTGACCTGCCCGCAACAGGCAAGTGTCATTAACTGCAGTGGACGCTGTGGTCAGCCGGACAGACAATCCCCTACCACAGCCCTGTTTTTCTGGACTGAAGTATTCATTCTCCCCCCACCCAAAGTGTCCACATCCTAATCCCCAGAGCCTGTGAATATATTACTTCACACTGCCAAAGGGACTCTGCGGGCATGTCACAGTAAGGACCTGGAGACAGTTATCCTGGGTCATAGAGCCCTTCCTGGCTATAGGCAGAGGGAAACATGACTACAGAAAAAGACACAGAGAGGTGGCACGTGGCTGGCTTTGAGGAGTGGTGGGGGTGCACTAGACAGCTCTAGAAAATACAAAAGACAAGGACACAGAATTTCCCCCCAGTTGCCAGAAAGAACGCAGCCCCACGTACACTGTGGTCTTTGCCCGGGGAGACCTCACGCAGCCTCCTGGCCTGCAGACTGTGAGCTAAATCTGTGTCCTTTCAAGCCACTATATTGCGGTCATTTGTTGTGGCAGCGAAAGAAAACAAATTCTGGAAGAAGAGAAAACGGGGAGGGAGGACAACTCTTTACTTCTTTCCACACTTTACTTCTGCCCCTTTTATGCTTTACTGGGGCTGCCAGTCGGGAAATCTAGACAATTGTCTGGTCTGCGCCATCTGAAGCCACCTCCGGGTGATGTGAACAAGCTCACGCAACCCTCTACATAAGAGTAAAGAAGACTCTCAATCTCCTGTTGAAGGAGGCCAGGTTGTCCTGATAGATCTCCTTGTCTCACTACCACCTTCTGAAGCCAGATTACGGGCAGAAGAGCTCAGCTACCAATGAATGGGACTCCCTGTCACCTCTGCAACTCCTAAATAAAAAAGTAAAATGTTAACAGTTTCCTAGCTCGAGAGACAGCTTAAAAAATAATATGTCCCACCTTAATTTGTTAGATTTTGAGCCTAAGGAGAGAGTTTCTATATAAAACAATGTTAATCCTGACTAAATAATTTTAGGATGGGAAGGATAGGCTTTTCTACATTCAGTATTTACCTTTTTAAAGACAAGGGTGTACCTTCTGAAATATCTGTGCAAATTATGCTTATAGCTCATGGAATAAGAACACAAACACAAGCTCGGCATGTTTCCTAAACACAGTAGTCACCGCCCTGTGAATGTGTGTGCTGGGACCATTCTGAAATCTAATTTGCATGGGCTGCAAACTTAAAGAAGAGGAGGAAAATTTATATCAAGTTTGTAAGTGTGAGATAATCTGAGTAAGGAATTCTTCTCCCTGCTGAAAAAGACAAATACACCATATATAGTTGCAGAATTTAACTCGACTTTGGCATACATGTTCAAAAATGCCCTTATCTGCCATCAAGAATGTGTGTACGGGAAACTCACGGCATTAAAAAACCCCAAAATAGGAGCATTCAAGATAATAAATTGCTTTGATTATATAAATCTGAGGCCCATTGGAAAAATCAGCTTACTGGCCATTAGTTGCCTGGTTGACCACTCACAGGACAGAGTGGACATCCTGGTACACAACAGTGTCAAAGAGGAGTCCCCTATACACTGAGATCTAGGGAATACTGACTCTCATCCGGCACACTTAATAAACTGTGAAAAAAACAGAAAGGCCCAGGATACTGGGTTTAAACAGTTTGGCATAGACTTACTTTCCTGCACAGCAGGCCTCTGAGTCTATCACTATACACACAACAGAGTAGGGCAGGGAATTAGGGCTGTCACAGCTATGGCGAGACACCACAGAGGTGGAGAGTGAGAGAGGGAGTAGCAGTGCCGTCCAGGTGTGGGGTGGTCAGGGCCCAGGCCTCTGGTACCCAAGCTACTTCCCTACCCGCACACATGTGAGGAAGGACAGCTTCTCCCAAGGGAGAACCGGGATCAGGCGCAATTACAGGGGCCTGAACTAGCTGAGACTCCATTCTCTCCTTCCAGGGAAGCACCCTGGAATGGAAGTGAGAGGCGATGACTCTCAATCTATTGCAATTTCTAAAACAATCCTCCAACTTCAGCACTGTAACTTCAGCCATGCTGGTCACAAATGAATTGCAGCACACCCCGAACCAGTCCCTGCACTTGACATGAGAAGGCCGGGCAGTCAAATTCTCTAGCTACTATAGTTGGGTAACAACCCCCTCCTCCCAGAACACTGTAGCTTAAACAACAGCCATGTTATTTTGTTCATCAGTCTGCAATCCAGGCAGAGCTCGGCAGGACTTGCTTGTACCTGCTCCCCTTGGCTTCCTTGGGATCTCGCATGAGATGGCCTTGGTGAGGGAGCTGGAGTTGCACGAAGGCTCACTCACTCAGCTGTGGCTTCCACAGTCACCTCTGTCCCTCTACACAGTCTCTGCACTCTGGGGCAGTCCAGGCAACTAGACTTTTATATGGCAGCTCAGGGTTCCCAAGGTGCACGTCCCGAGGGAGAGAGGAAAGCAGGTGGGCGCTTTACCACACTTTCCAACCCAGCCTCCGAAGTCACACAGCAACACTTCTGCAGCATTCTAGCCTTCGTGGGTGGGCAGGCATGAGAGGAGGAATTAGACTCTATCTTTTGGGGGGAAAGTGTCAAAGAATTTATAAAAATGTTTGAAAACCAGCACTTGAGTAGGAACAGAGAGGAAGAAGGCAGCTAAGAGACATTAAAGAAAAGGACTGGTGGCGTGTGATGACTAATGGAACACGAGAAAGGGTGACAGGAGAGCGTCTCTAGGCTGCAGCTCCGAGCTCAGGGAAGTCTCTACTGAGAGTCGTGAAGCCCCGAGGGATGTCTATTCAGGGGAAAAGGCAAGGCCTTCAGTCCCGGCGACATGCTTCCTGGGAGTCCCAGGACACCTGTGCAGAGACCTCTGTGGACACAAAGAAATGCAAGCCCAGTGGGCGGGTGCTCCCAACAGGGCACAGGGCACATCCGAAAAAGCCAGAGCCACGACTGTGACCAGACGAACATGACTGTGACCAGGCAAACATGCCTGCGAGAGTAAATAAAGAGGAAGAGGGAGGAACAGAGGTATGAAGGGCAAGAAGGAAAGAAGAGATGTAACCAAGAGAAGAAGAAATAATTAGAAGTGAAGATGAGCATCCCAGAAGCTAAAGGCAGAAAAAGTTTCAAAAAAGAGAAAGTTGTCACAATATCTTATACCACAGATTTATGCCAAGGGAAAAATGAAAACTGAAAAAAAGGACACTAGATTTTGTCAAATAGTAGCCAGGACCACACTTTTTAGGGACCTGGTTTATTTCTATGATCCGTACACGGAGAGGCAGCCATTTCTCCGCAGGTGGAACCACAACTCAGACAGACTCTGGTATTTTGTGTTAAAATAAGCTTTGCCCTGTATTCATGAGAAACGCCTACAAACCACGAAAAGACAGCGCACTGAGGAGCTTCAGCTCCTTCCCAAGAGAGTTAGATGGCTGTTCCTCCACTGGTAAGACTTTCTCAGGGCAAATCACAGCCAGCCTCAGAGTGGTATCAGCCACCCTGCTGGGCCCTGTCACACTCCGATGGCTTTCCACAGCTCTGTCATACTTTGATGGCTCTCCACAGCAACACCAGTGCTCAAGGAGCTGGAGTGAGCAGTTTTGAAAATCTAGTTGGAAGATGTACAGAAATTATTCAATTCTTCTTTCCAAATGGGGTGCGCTATGTGCTGGACTTGTTCTAAAATTTTTTAAAAGTTCCATTACAGTTGAAAGCCAAGTCTACCTTGAAAATTTCTGTAAGAGGACAAGGAAGACTATCGCAATGGCATGTTAGCTCCCAGCTGTGAGAGGCCGAGCAGGAAGAGGCAAAAATAGACCTAAATTAAAGATATTCCAGCTCTACAGACTGAAGGAATGGAGCTAAGGGAAAGGGAAACACACACACAGACACAGACAGAGCTGTCATCTTTCTCTTTATTCTGCGTCCAGTTGTGGAAGAGGAAGCAATTTTCTCTCTCGTGTGGAGCACCAGAAACTGGAGAGTTTACAAGAGCTGGGGGCTGAATGAGTCAATCAGGAACTCCTCCTACCAAGGCATCCAGCTAAGGCTAGCTACATAGAAGACCCCTCTACATGAGGGACGTACATGTGTGAGGCATGAGATCAGAGAAGAACTACAAAAGGCAAAGTATTAGCAGTGATGGAGAAAAAAAAATTAATCTCTCTTTCAAAATCAAAGACAAACTAGCATTAAATTAAACCAGAAGACGAAGATTTATGATAAAATACCTCACTCATCATAAGGATGTATATTTCTATAAACCACACTCTTAATTGTGTATAACATCAATGATCAGTTGATGGTTAGGATTTACCACTTTGATAAATATTTTAATGTCACATAAAAGCCATTGAATCCCATGCCAAGCTCTTTCTCACTTATCTAGACCTCATCACTCAGGTCTGAATGTCATAGTCATTTCCAGGACATATTTAAGAAGATAAAAATCTGTGCATTGGAAGTCTTGCCTATTCTACACTATAAAATGACAGCTAACACCAAGTGTCAGTAAGGAGCCAAAAAAAAGGAAAGATTAAAACACACATGAGGAATAAACTGAACATATTTAAACAATCAACTGTTATTAGTAAAAACAAATTACATAAACATATATATATTATATATATATAGTTTATGTCATATTTTATATATATATATAATACGACATAAACGAATCTGAGAAATATAATATTAAAATTAAAAATAAAACTTCAAGTGAAAGTTGTAAGAGCAATCACTCCAACTCCAACAATGAGAATAAGCCAGATTAGCTTTGAAACCATAGTTTCTAAAACCTGTCAGGGAGCTGAGAATGCAAAGAAGCCTAAATTTGGTGAGCCATCTCCAAGAGAAAAAAAGGTCAATAGCTGTTTCTTTCTCTACAACAACAATGGAACTAGGAATCCAAAATAGACAAGAGTGAGGAGAAACAAGCTAAAATTTTAACCGACATCAACAGCCACATATGAACAGCCATATGGATGAACTCTGAGGAGCCTCGGCCACAGAGCAAGTCTCTACCACCAGCCAACTCTTTCCCACTAACCGTCACCAAACACACTGACTGTACCAACCGTTGGTGGTAGAGCAGGGGAGTTGAGGGACATCTGCCCTAAGGCTTATGGAACCTACCCCAGGGGTACAGCATAAAAGAGTCAGAGGGAAAAACCTGACCAAGTCACTCTGAGGAACTCCAGGCTTTCACCCAGGCCACGGCAGTAGCACTGCAAAAGCTGAGGGACAGCAGCTGAGCAGAGGAGATGTCCTGAGGTATAAAAAGCTGGAACAAGAATGAACGCAAAGATAACTCCCCAGTGACCCAGAAAGCTAGCAGTCAGGCTGAAAAGCACAGAGAAATCTTCCACAGTTTGGTAAGCTGGTGATGGGCTGCAAAGCCTAAGTAAATCGTCAAGAGTTTTGTCAGGATCTTAAGCCTTGTGAAAGGGAAAGTCTTAATACTGCCCTCAAAACATTTGAAGTCGGTGATGAAATGAACCTAATTAAAACTTCCCTAAAGCCCACACCTGTTTCAATCACAAATTAGAATGACTTAGCACACACATTAGCAGTCTGAAAAGAAATTTTTAATTCTTTTTAAATTATTTATAATTTAATATATGATTAAATTATGTGTTATAATAGTAAGTGTTATAATTTAATTATATAAAATTTATATAACTTTATAATTATAAAATTGTAATATATATTTTATAATTCATAATTCTTTTGCATACAATGTCTAGCTGCAATCAATAATTACAAAGCATGCAAACAAGAAAAAAATACTACCCATGGTCAAGAGAAGAAGCAGTCAAATGAGCATATTGAGATGATATAGACATTGAAGTTATTAGACAAGAGCTTTAAAATAACTACAAAAAAGCATGTTAAAGGATTTAGTGGAAAATGTGAACATGAACAAATGAAGAATTTCAGCAGAAGAATGGAAACTAGACAGAAACCTATTTTAGAAAAGTGTAGAAATGCTAAAAAAAAAAAAAAAAAAAATGGCTTAACATGAAAGGAATCAGTAAACTTAAGGACATACCAATAACAAACTAAAACAAAAAGAGAAAAAAATAGAAAAATTAAATAAAGTGTCTATGATGTATGGGACTGTATAAAATGGTATCACATATAAATAATTAGAATTCTGGGAAAGGAAAGAGGACACAAGAAATATCTGAAGAAATAGTAGGTGAAACGTTTCCAAAACTGATGCAAGACTCAATCCACAGATCCACGAAACTCAGCACATTCCAAATAGGGTAAATACAGCAAAAAACACATGTAGACATGTCATACCTCAACTACTGATGATAAAAGATAAAGAGAAAATAAGCTGGAGAAATATCACCCATTACAAATGGGGAGAAAATGCTAAAAAAAAAAAAAAAAAACAGCTAATTTCTCATCAGATATAAAAGCGGCTAGAAGATAATGGGCCCAAAATCATCCAAGGTATGACAGGAAAAAAACCTGTCAACTTAGAATTCTATATACAGTGAAAACAGTCTTTAAAAAAGAAGGCAAAATAACCTTTCAGAAAAAGCAGAAACTAAGAGAATTTATCACTAGCGGACCTGCTACAAAAAATATTAAAAGGAGAACTTTAAGCCAAAGGGAAATGATACAGATAGAAGAAATGAAGACTACCAGAAATGGTAAATACTTGTGGAGAAATACAAAAGTCCATTTAAAATTATCTCTATTTTATGTGTATACATATGTTTATATTTTTTATATTTTACATATGTATATAGGAAGTCACTGGGTTACAAATAACCCAACTATAACCCAACTTACAGCGTTCCATTCTTACAAACTGGCTCTCAAGGCTCCTCATAAGGACAATTTAGAATTCAATAATTAAATTAATAATTTGGGAATGAGTTTCTTCTGCATATGTAAAAGAACAAGCACAGCGTGAGCTGTTCATCGCTGCAGCATCTTTATGTGAGCAGCCCATCTCGTAGATAGAGAAGCAGTTAACAGAAACACAAGAACACAAAGATCAGAAGATCCAGAGCCAAGAAAGTTTACAACAGAAGAATCAGCCGAAGCCTTTCATCTCACTGTAGCAGGATTCGCTAAGCTTGCGGAGCAAGATCCTAACATGGAGAGGTTTCCCAGGCAGTGAGGGAGAACACCAGCTGCTACAGGGCAATTTATGGTGCAAGGTTGTGCAAACAACCCTAGATACCTTTTTCAAGAAACCTATTTCAGTGGCAATGTCCTGTCCTCCAGCAACAGAACCAAATCCTGCTTCTCCAGCACCATCTCCATCATCATCTTCTGCTTTGTTTTGGGGGGGGTTTTTTGAGACAGAGTCTCACTCTGTTGCCCTTGGTAGAGTGCTGTGGCGTCACAGCTCACAGCAAACTCAAACTCTTGGGCTCAAGTGATTCTCTTGCCTCAGCCTCCCAAGTAGCTGGGACTACAGGTGCCCTCCACAATGCCTGGCTATTTTTTGTTGTAGTTGTCATTGTTGTTCAGCTGGCCCGGGCCGGGTTTGAACACACCAGCCTGGGTGTATGTGGCTGGCGCCATAACCATTGTGCTACAGCTGACAAGCCATCATCTTCTGATTAATGTTGGCCCACCTTCTTGCCTCAAAAACGGCCCTTCCATTAAGCAAGACAGTGATGCAACGTTAGGCAAGTGTTTAATATTCTTCTTTGAAATTTCTCCTATCTTCTAACTTTTTCTATGAGTTTATTTTATATTTCATTTGTTTGAATTTAAAAAAAGAGCTCAATAGTTTCTATGACTGATTATTACAGTATAGGGATATTGTTATTACTATGACAGCATATGAGCCATTATACTATTGCTGTTATCATTATTGCCATATATATGCTGCTCATCAGGGATCCAAGTTAGATACAAATCTGATCTAAAATCTATATCCAGGAAACCACCTGTATATTTTTTAAATTTCAAATTAATTTGAGGGTACATACCATTAGGTTACATTGTTTGCATTTGTACTGTAAAGTCCAAGTTGCTCTGGGTCCTTCACCCAAGTAGTGTGCCATATACCCCTACATTGTACCCATTAGGTGTGAACTTACCAAACCTCTTCCCCCCACCCTTGCCTATATATGTTGTATTTTAAGATATCTTTATTTTATATATTATATATATTTCTTTTTTTTTTTTTTTTGCAGTTTTTGGCCAGGGCCGGGTTTGAACCCACCACCTCTGGTATATGGGGCCGGTGCCCTACTCCTTTGAGCCACAGGCACCACCCTATATATATTTCTTTATGTTTCTTTTAGGCACTACTGGCTGTTTAAAAATAATAACATCAGCTGGGTGCGGTGGCTCGCACCTGTAATCCCAGCACTTTTGGAGGCGGAGGTGGGTGGATCACCTGAGCTCATGAGTCCAAGACCAGCCTGAGCTAGAACAAGACCCTGTCTCAAAAAAAAAACAAAAAGGCCGAGCGTTGTGGTGGGAACCTGTGGTCCCAGCTACTCGAGAGGCTGAAGCAAGAGAATCACTTGAGCCCAGGAGTTAGAGGTTGCTGTGAGCTATGATGCCATAGCACTCTACCAGGGGCGACAAAGTGAGACTCTGTCTCAAAAAATAAAAATAATAGTAACATTACTCTGGTTTTATCATATGTAGATATAAAATACATGACGATAGTACAAAAGTGGGAGGAATAAGTGGGATTATACTATTTTAGGTTTCGTACATTATTTGTGGAATACGATACTTCTATTTGGAAGTAGACGGTTATAGGTTAAAGATGCATATCGTAATCTCTTAGGCAACTACTAAAAATATCACATGGGAACAGCCTAAATGGTTTTTGAAAAAAGATAAAATAGAATACTAAAAATATGCAATTGATCTAAAGGAAGGCAGAAGGTGGAGAAGATGAATAAAATACATTTTAGACAAACGGAAAACAAATGCCAAGATGATGAACTTAAATCTAACAATATTGGGCCAAATGGCACAACATGAACACAGACTGCTGTGTCCATGTTGAGTTTCTTAAAATTGATACTATTCACTGCGCTATATCAGAGAACACTCTTTTGCTTATGAGTTACATGCAGAAGTATTGGGATCTAAAGGGACATGACATCTGCAACTTCTTCAAAGGTTCAGGGGAAAAAATGTAACAGAGCAAGACTGAGATATAGGGAAAAAGACATCAACAATTATGTGAATAATTGATGGCTAGCTGTATCTTTAGGGTTAACAAATGATGAATGTGTATAAAGAGTGCATAGAATTCTTTAAATTATTCTTGGCTCTCTTCTGTAAGTTTGAAATCATTCAAAAATAAATTTTTGCTGTCTTTAGAATGAAATGTGTTCATGAACAGACTGTCTTAAATATGATGCTGTGAGGCTGTCTTATGTTAAATACATATTAAGTCAATGTTAATCATTTTTCTTTAAAAAAAAGAATACATAAGGCAGAATACTATATTTATAAAGAAAAAGTAATAAGCCAAACTAAACAAGCTACTGTTTGGGAATGCACACATTTAAAATGCTTGCAAGAGGGTTGGGGTGAAAGCAAGGCGCTGACCATGACCAGCCTCAGGTTGTGATGGCCTCAGGAAGGGCAGGGAGAAGGAACCAGGCCACAGCAGAAGATAGGAACATATTCCAAAGCACTAGCATTGATGTGGTTCTAGGATTGGGTAGTAGTTTTACAGATGCTCATTACAGTATTTTATTTCAAATACTGCACGTTACATATAATCTTCTGTATGAATCTAATGTTACATTTTTAAAAGGTAGAAATTAAGGAGGTCATCCTTAATGGAAGGATGATCTGCCAGTTTTTAAAAGTAAGTTTGAACTGGGACCAACCTTTATATTTAGTGAAGAACTCAACATAATCATTAAGTTGATCCAGCTGACATTTTATTCGATCTAAACTCCTGGATACAACTAAGTCTAAGTATCTATTGATCACCAGTGTTTTCACTTCCCTAACAACCTCAGCTACAAAAGAACAAATACACTTCCTTGAAATGTTTAATTTAAATTCTCTTGCTAAGTCATAACTCTGCCATGAATAAATTACGTGTAACACTGTACTGCAAAAGAAAAAAATCTCCAGGATATGCAGATATGGCCCATTAAATAATGAACTGTCACCATCCTATTATAGTATACTGCTCTTAGTAGTAAGAGTCCTTTCTGCATAATTTGGTATCACTTCCCACTAGTTGAGAGAAAACACAATAAAACAAGTAGTCAATAGTATCCTTAAGATCTTTACTAGATAAACTTAAGTGTTCAAACTGAAGAATCCATAAAATGGGAAATTATTCTAGGTGCTGGTGGTTGTTAGGTAATGTTTGTATATATTAGAGTGCTTTATTTGCTTAAAGCATTTAATCAAAAATTTAAAAAAATACTAGAAAGAAGTCTTGGTTAGCCATGAGAACATCCTAATTCTATCGCTCATTTTCTAAGTGACCCAAAAAATGTTTTTCCTCTGTTTCAACTTAACACATTTGAAAAGAGATAATACTTGATTCTAAATTCAGAAGCAATACATCAAATAATCAAAATTTCCGAGGCAAATGTGTTCAACAAGATATTATTAGTTATAAATTGTGTTGATGCATACAGATTTACAAAATGCAAACACTAAAGCCCAAGGAAGTTATTTTTCCAAAGTGTCCCAATATTACCATTAACTAAACAGCAAACACTGTGGACCAGGTACTATTCTAAGTACTGGCATACAGCAGTGAACAAAGCCAGTGAACCCTACCCTCTTGGAACTGATATGTGTTGATCACATACACAAATGAATGGCCTAGTGCTTTCATGTTCAGTCATTAATAAGTTTTGAAGTCACCTAAAATTCTTGTGGAACCACGGGGAGTTATAACCATCCTTGGTTCCATCTATGAAGTTAACAAGGAACATTCAATGGTCAGGTCCTGATGGTCATCTCTCCTTATCCACACCAGCCCTGTAGTATTCCATGACGCATAACATGCACAGCATAGGAACAAAACCAGACAGGCCGTTAGCAGGTGTTTTCTGAGATGGTGGAGACCTCAATACAGTTCTTCATAGGAGGACTGAGGAAAGATGGGGGTCCTTGTATGCTATAAGGGTATCACCTTCTACCAGAAAATAAAAGTTATCCCATCTGTGACAGAGACATTATTACTGAAAATAACATTTTTTTTTTTTTTTACAGGAGCCAGCTCCAAGTTCCATCTTTAAAGCAAAGACGATCTCAGTCCTATCAACTCCCAGTTATTTGTCATTTATCTCAGAGAGGATTAGCTTAATAAAAAAGAAGAAAGGAAGGGGGGGAAGGAGGGGAAGAAAGAAGGAGAAAGGGAGAAAAAGAAAGAAGAAAACATACAGCTTTTGAGAAAAAAAAATCATCAGTGGACTTCCAGTGATGAGAAATTTGACAATGTTCCCACATTCTCAAGAAACACCTCCAAGCTTGTCTGTGGTGACAGCACAGAACTAACTGAGAGACAGAGTCAAGGCCCAGACCTGTGCAGACCTCCCCTCGCCTCAACAATGCTCCTGACAACACGAGCCTCACCCTACCACCCAGTTTATTTCCTTCTTTCTGCTCCTGTGATCAAGAGACTAAAATTTTAATAATTCAGGACTAAAGACATTTTTAAAATTTTCAAAATTTCAACTATAAACAAAAGCAAGCTCTGTGTGTGTGTCAGAGAGAAAAAGAGAAGGAAATTGCTACTGTTCACTGATCTTTTTAAATTCCACTTCTGGGGACGCAGAATGGCGACAGTCTTTGATGAGACTCTTAATAGCTGTGAGGAGCAGCGAGATGTCTCGACAGTACAGCAATCAGCTCTGCTCCCTTCTCTGTAAGCACAGCTATGAAATGCTGTCACTTTTCATCAGTGCTGCACAAGATGCCAAGGGATAAGCAATCCCTCCCTACTTGGAGAGGAGGACAATGTTGTATATGGCTGCGTCTAACAGCTTTCTTTACTGCCTTCACCATTCTGGGAGGGTGGTTCCACAAATGGAAATAAAATCCCCAGTCTGGATAAGGATGGTTCCAAGACATCCCTGCAGGACCCCATTCTGAAGGGGCAAGAGCAAGGCGCAGCCTCACTCAGGAGCCTCAGACTCATAGAGGTCTTTATTTTAATGGCAGAATGCACAGTTATGTGCTTTTTCAGCTCCGATATGCTCTCCCGGTCACACTTGCTATTAACCTACACACTGTCTTTCTCAGAAAGTGACCAGAGTCCTCAGGGGACTACTAAGGTTAGCTCTAACATGTACCATTTTGTGAGCACTTGCTGTGTACAGGACATTGTCCTTAAGTATACTTTTTCCAATTAATCTTCACACTTTTTAAAGGTAGATATTATAATATTAACCTCATTTTACAGATAGGAAAACTGAGGCTTAAAAAAGACAAATCATTTGCCCAATGTCATATTGCTAGTAAGAACCTTGGGGTCTGTCCCACAAAAATCCATGCCTTTAACCAGTATTCTAAACCTGGAAGAGGGGCAGTATGATGCATCAGAAGGAGCCCCGGCTCTGCACTCAGAGCCTTCCCATTACTTAACTGTGTTGACCATGAGTGGCCACTTAACTTCACCAAGGCTCTGTCACTTGTCTTCAGTAGGGAATCACACCATCTACCCTGCTTTTCTCCACAGGTTGAAGACAGTATTGACACCTGTTGCTGAGTTACAATTAAGTTCATTTCTAGCGGACAAACTTCCTTGTCCTTGTTGGAGATTGGGAATGGGGGAAGTACGGGGGGAGGGGCAGTGCTGAGGGAATTGTTGCAGACAAAGTGGGTCTAAAGCTAAATTTAGAAGATATATGGTTTTCTTTTCACATTTTTTATTTGCTCTTGTGCAACTCTCTGGGGAAACATGGTTTCTAATGTTTGACAATGAATCCTACCAAAATTAAAAGCTCTCTAGACATGAACTTAAACAATCCAAGCAGGGAACCACATAGTATGCGCTCAATAAATAACGAAAGGAAGGCCAGAAGAAAGGCAGGCGGAAAGCAGACAATGCCGGCATTCCCTCTGGATCTCACTTAGTAATTAGCCTGTAGGTATTTCATTTCCTATGCATGGGGCTAATTGGTTCTTTGAGTCTCTAGCAAATTAATGTGGTCAATTATTTAATTTCACTCTGTCAGCAATGAATAAAGAACTTAGCACCAATGCAGTAACACTCTCAGCCAAACCATAATATTCCATAGGTTGGACAGCTTTCTGATTTTTCTCACATGAGGCTTTATGATAGGATGGGCCTCTTATTTTCTTGAAATTTCAAATTGCCTAGTTGATACAACACCCATGGAAACCAAACACACAAGTATACACACACACTCCCGCAGAGCTGATATAAAAATGATGCTGCAAATAGCAGCTAATAAAACCCCAGTGCACACATTTCTTCCTACAGTCATCCGTTAACACTGCACTGATGCAGAGAAAGATCCCTAACAACCTGCTAGTGAGCACTTTAGGGAACTCTTGGAAAAGACACACACAGAGATCAAGAAATGAAAATGAATTTACGATGGTTTGGTTAAACACTATGTTTGAGTGAAGAAAATAAATAATAACTGGGGATCCCTAACCATACACTGGGGATTTGGGTATATACAGAAAATGAAATATTCATCATCCTACATGAAACACACTTGTGGCTGAAGTTCCACAACAGAACCATAAAATTAGCCAATTTTCTCCACTCTTAAAATTACTAAAAGCCAAAATGCCAAGATGAATCTGCTCCAAACTTTTTTTTTTAACATTCAAAATATAGTTAATACTCTCCAACTAGATCACTTGTAACTAAAGCCACCATTACAGAGATGGCATTTCTGTTAAACCACATGGCATCATCCTCACTCCATTGTCAGTGTTTATGCTGACTTAGAATGCAAATGCATCTTGAACCTCTGCGTCCCTCCTCCAGTTTCCACAGGTCTATAGGACAAGAGCCTGACTTTATATGGGAACACACGGGAGAAACAGCAGCCTGACAGCGTGTGCTTCCTGGCCGTCTGAACACCTGTTCACACACTTCCTCTCCTGTCCACAGGTTGCCAACACACGCCACCAACAAGTGTCAAACACACACAAAGGTTTAACTTCTAGGAGACACCACAGAAATTCACACACAGTCAGAATGGGGCAGGGGAATTGTGTGTGAGAAAGAGGGAAGGCATTAGCTTCAATCTGAGCTCTCTCCCCAGCCCTTCTAGCTCAGTCCTACTACAATTGTGCATTTTTGCCAAGTGCTCAGACACAAAACATTTCCCTTCCAAGAGTCAGAGGGCTTTTAGTTAAAAGTATGACAGTGTCAAGAGATTGTCAAATGTCCAATTGAGATGGCATTTCAAAGAGCAAACGCTAGGCACAAAATCAGAGCCTATTAATACTAACCAGAAACATTTATATTTGTTATCAGAAACAAAAGTAAACAAACACAAAAGGTTTTAATTAAACCCAAGAGAAGCAGGTGGAGACTGAAGGAATATCATGCCCCATAATAACTGGGATATGGGAAGCTCAAAGAACTCCCTAAAAATACACTGCTTTCTTCTAATTTGGGGGCAGAGTGGGGAAGAAGTAACTACAACTTTCATTGAGCATGCGATACTGGGAATTACATAAGAAGTTGCATTCCAAATGTTGGACCCAATAAGAGCAATTGAAATTGATTTGGAATGTGGTTAAACAGTTTTATCTGATGACGATTAATAAATAAGACCTTTCATTAGTTGGCAGAGGATAATTGCTACTGGCCAGTTTGATTTTCCTAAAACCTGAAGACTCGCATGCATTTTTTTTTCCTGGATATAATCCCTAAAGTCCAAAAGTATTGTTTCTGGAATCAAAAGTTGCCATGGAGCATCATCCTTTTCTTTAGTGGGCCTAAGGTCTCCTTTCAAATGTTCCCAAATTGTTTGTTTTGGACATTTTTATTTTTAACTGAAACCCTGTTGAGAATGAAGAGTTTAGAAACTTCGTGGTAAATCACAAGTTGTTAATTAAGAAAAAACAAGTAAGGTAACTGGAAAATGAAATTATCCATCCAGGGCATATTGGGTAGCTGACACTTTATACCTAAAATAATCAAGATCCCTCAGCATTACACGAAACCATACAGAAGATTTAGTCAAGTGAGCTTTAAAAGATGCCTTAAATCTTGTCAGAAAAAAGATCAAGTCAATTTCATCTATCCCTGACTTAGATAGAAATCTACTCCACCCCATCCTTTCCTACAATAGGCAACATCCTGTCCGATTTGCTGGTTCCCCAAACTCTGCAGAGAGCACGCCCAGAGCAGTCTCCGACGGCACCACCTGCGAGGTCGCACCCCACGCTTGGGAGCAGCAAGGCCTGGCACACCTTCCAAGGGTCCCCACTTCCTTCTCTACTCTCAGGAGCCCAGCCCCGATCGGTGTTATCTCTGGGGACTGAAAAGCAAACAGACCTTCAAAAGAAGAAGAGGGAGAGCAGGCTGGGATTATATAACAGTGTTCAGTATCGTAGGCTTCTAGAAAATGAAAGTAGCCAGAGAAGGGGCAGGGGAGGCCAGGGGAGCACCGCGTCCGGGGAGCCGTCGCGGCCACTTACTCGAAGGCGAAGAAGAGTCCGCTAGTGACCAGGATGAGGATGAGAGTCAGGTAGAAGACGCCCGTCTGCCGGGCCATCATGATCCTCCCGTTGCAGAAGAACTTGTTTCGTCCGGGGAACACCTCCCATTTCCTCCGGGCCGCGATTTTCTTCTTCTTGTGGGGCGACTCCATGGGGGAGGAGCTGTGGGTGCTGATCTGACTGTACTCGCAGTCTTTCATGGGCCCGCCGCCGCCGGGAGGCATCCACGAGGGCAGCCGGCTGGGGGCGCACACCCCCAGGAGCCCCCCGGCCGCGCGGGCCCCGCCGAGCCACGACCGTCGCCGGCCGCCCGGCCGCCCCCCGAGCCGCGACGCCGCGGCCCCTAAACGGGCTCCCGGCTCGGCGACAACTTTGCCGAGGACACCCAGGTTAACCCTCTGGGGAGACCAACTGTCATAGCAGAAGCCGCTTTCGAGAGGGACGGTGCTCGCCCGCAGCCCGCGGCAGCGGTCCTCCGTCGCTTCCAGCCCGCGTCCCGGGGCGCCGGGGTCAGCCCAAGCGGCCCCCGGGTCGCCGTGCGCCCGCCCCCTCGCACGGCCGCCGGCTCGGCCCCGCCGGCCCCGGGCCCCCCGCCGCGTCTCGGCCCCGGCCCGCAGATCCCCGAGCGCGGCGCCCAGAGGGGACACGAGGCGGCGGCCCCGGCGCTGGCTTCCTCAGGAGCCACTTCTGCGCCCCGGCCAGGTTTATTCTACTCCTTCCTCCCGGTGGCGGATCCTCCCAGGAGAGAGAGCGAGCGCTGGAAACTGGGCGGCAGCTCGCGGCCCCGGCAACCCCTCCCAGGGGTGGGGACAACCACGCACGTTATTCTGTCAGGAGCGGATCGGCGAGAACCCGGCGCTGTTCGCTCCAAGACCCCGCGTCGGCGCGCCTGGCAGCCGAGCCGAGTCCGCGGTCCCCGCACAGGGCTGCCGGGGCGCCCGGGCCCAGGGTGGTGGTGGCAGCGGCTCGCGAGCTGCGCGGCGAGGGTCCCTCGCTTCCTCCTGCCCAGAGGATCCAGCCCTGGCGCGTGGAGGGCCGCGGGGACACCGCCACAGACACTTGTTTGCAAGGCTCAGCGCCCGCGCGCGCGCCGCGCTCCGAGCGAGTCCGCCTCCTCCCCGCCGGGTGGGCGGTGGCGCCCGCGCCTCGACAGCTGGGCTCCTCCTTCCTCTCCTCCTCCTCGCCGCTAGACCCGGGCACCCGCTCCGCGAGGTACCAGCCCCAGTCCCCCCTCGGGAAGGTGCCCTGAGTCAGGGGCCGGGCGGGCCTGGCGAGGCCCCGGAGAGGGCGACAGGGCTCCCTCCCGGTGGCATCGCCCGAGGGAGGGGTCGCGTCGGGCGGCCCCCGAGCTCAGTGCGCTCTAGGCAGACTCCGTCCTCCCGACTTCTCCACCCGGTTTATTCAAGGCAGCAGGTACGGCCTCGAGACACGCACATTCACCTGCAACCAGCAAACCCATTTCTGAGACTGCCCCACACCTGAAGAGCCCCGGCGCGGAGAGGTGACCCTCTCTGTACTGCCCCCGGCTCTTTTCTTCCACCCTAGAGGGGCGGTTGGTAGTCGCCAGGGGACTCTACCGACACTCGGGGAATGGGGCTGGGGGTGCTGGGTGACAAGATGGGGAAGGATGGCCTGAGGCAGGCCTGACTCCGGAATCGGGCTGCGGGAGAGGGTCCCCGTGCCCGGCTCGACCGGCTTCCACGCCAGGAGAGAAGGGGGGAGCGGAGCGGTCAGGGTCCCCTCTGCTCCCGGCCTCCCTCCCCTTGGTGGCCAGGCTCTGTTTGGGTTGCTGCCTCCCCAGTCCTTTCGTTTCCCACTTCTCACTGAACGCTCACAATCAGTTGGTTTTATTTCTCCCTCCTTTGCCCTGCAGAGCCCCCTTGGCGGCAGAGGGACCATGCGCTTCTCTGCTCCCGCCCGCACCTCCCTCCTTCGCGTCCTGACAGCCCCTGTGGATCCGCGGGCGCAGCCCTCGGGCACGCGAGCCGGAGGCACCTGCACGCTCACGTCCACTCAGGCTTGACCAGGGGTCTGCGCCCTCGCGAGGGTGGACACAGCCAGTAGGTCGCGCAAAGCCAGGGCAGCGGGGCGGAGACGCTGGGTTTTCTGAGCCCCACTTTCCTTTCACGGCCCACTGGGATGTGTAGTTCTTTCTCTCGCCGTCTGCTCCGAGAGGAAACACGACTTTGGGACCGAAAAACTACAAGTCCCTACATGCCCTGCGACGAAGCCGAGAGAGGCGCGGTGCTGGGCGGTCTGGGGCTGGTTGGTTGGAGGTGGAAACCGACAAAGGGGGTGTTGTCAGTGCTGGGCACTCTGTACATTACACACGTTCTTTGTCCCCGCTTCACAACGCTGCCGGGCACTCTTACATCCAGGAAACTTGACTACTGGCCAGATACCCCGCAGCTCCCCAGCGGTAGAGACGGCTTTGAACCCAAAGCCTGTGTATGTTCCTCACAAAGCAAGCCCTGGTGAGGATTGTCGAAGGGAGATGAGATCCGCTCATCCAAGAGGGCCCGTTAAGAAGAGCTTCTTTTAGTAAGGGAAAAGTGGTGGGAATGGCGATTAGAATGTGACACGAAATGACGAGGAGTTATGAATAAAAACGGAATTTACCGGGGTCCATGCAAAAGCAGGTTAGGGTCTTGGGAGAATGGATCTTAAACGCAAGATCAGAATGGGTTTGAATCATTTTAGGTATTGTTTGAGAGACAAGCTTATTACATGGAAAATTAAGTACTTTGTGGAGGAACTATTTTTAAAAATCCAACTGGCAAGCCTCAGGCATTTCAAGAGAAAGCTCTCATCTGCTTTTCTGTGCTTTAGCTAATAGGATCATGGCATGTTATTCTTTTTCTATTTATTCCATGCACTTTTTCTGTGGGTGTCCAATTAATATCTTGATCCATTGACTTGATGGCTGTAAAAAGGACTCCCACTCTTGTTCTCAGTTAAGACCAAATTTTTTCTGGCATTATGCTTATGCTTTTCAAAAGTCCTTATTTGCAAATAAAATGATATGAAGGCAGAAATGTACTTTAAAACACTCCAGCCCATCCATCTTTAACACACACACCCCCAAAGACATGGAGGTAGAGATGAAACAATTTTGGAAACCATTAAAAATTGTTGATGTTGGGTCATGTATCTGTATTTAATTATCTATTGTTCCAAATTATCACAAACTTAGTGGCTTTAAAACCACAAAGCATTTTCTCATAGGTTCTGTGGGTCAAGTGTCAAGGCACATTGTGTCCGCCTGCTCTCCCCTGGTGCTGTCCACGGTGCATTCTCAACCAGAAAAGACCTTGCTTTCACTCTCATGCTTGTTACTAGCAGAATTCATTCCCTTGCAGCCATGAGACTGGAGGCCCTGCCTTCTTGTTGGCCATCAACTGGAACTTGTCCTCAGTGCTAAGATGGTACCTGCAGTTGCTAGAGGTTACCTGGGCTTTCCCAGCATGGCCACTTACTTCATCAGACCAGAAAGGAGAGTCCCCAGAGTGAGTCTGCTAGCAAAACAGAACCTTATATAACATAACATAAAGTGATCACACAGGGATATATATATATATATAACATAAAGCGATCACACAGGGATAACATAAAAAGCACAAACTCTGTTGGCCAGAAAACAAGTGACAGGTTGCACACACTCAGGGGCAGGAATTGTGTAAGGGTGTGAACCCCGAATTCTAGGGTGAGGGGCCCCCCTACAATCTGTCCCCCACAGTGTACAAGAGGGCCCAATATGCTGTGCTTCTCTAACACATCAACTTAGGTTTATGTTGGAAATTTTCCATAATAAAAGGAAGTGAATTATTTATTTTTAAATTTAGTCTGAATTTTCCACAACCAATAAGATACGCTGATCTGATTTCTCCGTAAGCTGGTATGATTGTTTATAGCTGTCTCCCCGGTTTGCTAAGACCTCTGATGATCGGTTCACTTAGACTGCAGCTCACACCTAAGGGGGTTCAAAGGAACCTGGTGCAACAGCCATGGATTTAGCTCACCAACTACAGTTGACCCTTGCGCAACACAGGTTTTAACTGTGTGGGTCCATTTATACAGGGAATTTTTTGACCAAAGACAGACCAAAAATAGAGTATTTCCCCAGATAGTGAGGTCCACGGCAACTTTTCACACCCAGGTTCCATGGGGCCCATTGAGGGACTTGAGTATGTGCACATTTAGGTATAGGGGCATCCTGAGGGTAGGGTAGATTCATTTATTCATCCATGTCACATTTATTTCTTTGGGGGCCTCGGTTATACTAAGTACTGTTTTAGCAGCAGGGATAGGAAAGGCCCCAAGATAGAAGTTTATATTTGGGGTCTGGAACAGAGATGGAGGGAACAAACAATGAACAGATGACCAAGTAATGAGGCTGATTTCAGAGAGTGATTATAAGAATGAAAAAACAAAGCAGGCTCATGGGCTAGGGGTGGTGGTAGGGCGAGGGAGCTCGATGGAAGAGACTTTTGGGTGGAGAAACAGGATGTGAAAAAGCAAGTGCACAGGAGGAAAAGCCTAGAACATCTTAGAAGCATAAAGATATCAATAACAATGGCGTGGCTGGAGTGGAGTGAGGGCCAGTGGGAGAGGTGGGAGGTAAGGCTGAGTGGGGACAGGACCAGGATGCACCTGGCATTGATTCTGCATGCACCGATGTCACTTGTCTTGCAGCCACCACTGGTTCAAGTGTTACGAGTCCAAAAGGAGAGCAGCGCACCAGCCTCGCCCTCTGGAGCGTCTGTAGTGCTGGAAGGACCTCAGTGCATCTAGAATTATGCACCAACATTTATTTTGCATATGAGGACACTGCAGGCCAGAGAAGCCAAGTAACCTGCTGAAAATACCTTGAGAATACCTCACAGATAACAGAATTCAAAAATGAATTTCGGATTGAGACAGTGTGTGATCTGATTCGAAGTTGTAGGAAACTGAGAACCAGTAACTGTTTAGTACTTCTCATGCTCTAGGCAATGTGATAAAGAAGGTAAATAACGGCAGAAAAACTCTAACCCAGTTTGGAAAACAAGATGGAGATACATAAAAAATTAAATAAAAGACAATAATAAAAATAACTGTCTTTACTGAAATATCTTTTTGTATTAGGCAATGCCCTGGCTTATTATACATTTAGCACATTAAATCTAGAGGATGAAGCAAGGATTATTAACATTCACAGATGAGGAAGCAGAAGATCAGAGAAGCTGGGTGACTTGCCCCAGGTCTCATGGTAAGTAGTGGGGTCAGGTTCTAGACAAGGTCTGTGTGTCTGATTCTAGCTCTTCTATACTACACAAATGGAAAGAGGACACTGTGTCTGATTACTGCCAGCTGAGTAGAATAAAGAAAAATGTCCTGATTTCAGAGGGAAGAGAAATCTCAGGCTCAGACTATGGCAATGTGCAACCCTGGCTGTGACCATTTTGACAGCCAGAACAAGAAGGGTTAGTTTCTCAGAGAAATGGGAATGAGTATACCAAAGTAAATTGATGGGAAAATACATGATGTTTCCAGTAGAATCCATGAAGATCCAAGGGCATGTCATTTATTTGCAAGATAGTGAGGCAGAAGAAAGCAATAAAGCGTGCCTTATCAAGCAAGCTACCACTGTGGGCAACTAAATCTCCCACACCCGGGGGACCCTCTGGGAGGTCTGAGTTATCCCCACTGGAAGGTGAGGAAGCTGAAGCTTATCCACCAACTCCTCACCCATTATTAGTCAAGATCTCCTTTAGGAAGCATTAACTCTTTACCTTCTTTACATTTTTACCACTCTCCTAAAGCTATCACAGTTGTCACTGTCATTAGCACTTAGAGCAACAAGCTGGCCCTCCCTTCCCTTTTGCTGGTAACTTTGATTCCATGGGTTTTTCCCTAGCTCATCTGACTCAGTGGATTCACTGACAAGAGGGGTTATGTTATTAACAAAATTAGAGGTTTGTGTCTCTCATCTGAGCAACTCAAAGCATTCCACAAACCCATCTCATTAGTTCTTAGAACACCTTCAGCAGCCAAGAGGAAGGAAGTAGGGTCTTATCCACCACAAAAGGGGAAGACATTCAGCTCTCAGGACACTGTGTCATTTATATATACCATTTATGGCCATGATGAGTGTGTATCCTGTGTGGTTAAGGTACATCCAGTTCTAAGGGACACAGTCCTAGAACTCTGAAATTGCTAGAAGGGATTTGATGTGAGAGTTGTAGGATAGCGAGAAGTGATTGCTGATGCTCTCATACCAACCAGACACCTTAACTCCTTCTAATCCAGAGAGTTCACTTACATTTTTAAGTGTGCCAAGCACATTTGAGAATGTCTTGTGTCAAAACATGTAAGATGCTTAAGTAATAAACTCAGCACTACAAGAAAAAAGTAGTTTAAAGCAGAAAAACTTTAACCTAGAACTTTTTTATAATTTCTCCCCAAGTGACCTTTTCTTGCCTTTTTAAACATAAAAATATTACTTTTTAGTGCATTCATAAAAAATAATATCTGTAGGCTATGCATGGTGGCTCATGCCCATAAGCACTCTGAGAGGCCAAGGTGGAGGAATTGCTCAAGGCCAGGAGTTCACCACCAGCCTGAGAAACACAGTGAGACCCAATCTCTACCAAAAAACAGAGAACATAGCTAGGTATAGTGGAATTGTAGTCCTAGTTATTCAGCAGACTGAGGCAGGAGGATCACTTGAACCCAGAAGTTTGAGGTTGCTGTGATCTGTGATGACACCACTGCAACAGACTGTGCACGCAGCATTTGGCTGATCAGAGCTTTTAAAAACAAAAACAAAAAAAACTGTGCATAAAAAGATAATATTACACACAAATATGAAGAAAGGAAAGTTGTTCAAATTCTCATCACCTTGGAATAACAATCATTAATATTTTGCAAACCATCTTTATATAACTCATTTGACACATACATAATAATGCATACACATATATCCATATCATTTAACAAAAATACAATCATGCTATTTTCCATCCTGTGTCCTTTTTTTAAATTGTTATATTTTCCCCCTAAGTCTTACCTTCATTCTTCCCTAAGTAACCTGGGTTAACAACTTGATATATATCTCTCTCCAGGTCCATATAATTATGGGAAACATATACACACACATATGTAACATACGTGATCCACGTTAAAAATTTGTCACTTGTTCTAATAATGTGCTAGACAGTTAATTTTTCCAAGTTCAGGATCCAGCCCAGGATCACACATTAGACCTCTTAAGTCTCCTTTCATATGGAACGGTCCCACAGCCTTTCTTAGAGCTCCTTGATCATGACGTTTTAGGAAACTATAGGCCACTTATTTGGTAGAATGTCTCTTGATTGGATTTGTCTGACATTTCTTCATAATAAAATTCAAGAGGGGTGCTGGCCATGTTTCCCCTGTGTCAGGCAGACAGCACTGGTCAATGAGGCAGACACTGCAAGAGATTGGGCTGAAATCACAGGTTGGGCACTAACCTTGAGCCTCCAGCTCCTCATAATGATGAGGGAGAGCACCTTTGAAGAAGTGCATTCATGCTATTTCCAGCTGCTCGTGCTGAATAAATCTACAGTATGCCCCGACTCCAACCCAACATTGGCTCCCAAACATAGACACCTGTTAATTGAGAAGCAAAAAAAAGAAGAAGAAGAAGAAGAAGAAGAAGAAGAAGAAGAAGAAGAAGAAGAAGAAGAAGAAGAAGAAAGAAAAAAATCCACTCAGTTTTAAAGAAGCAGAAATTATGAGGAGATACAAGGCTCTAAACTACAGTAGAACCTCCATAGTAAGCCACCTTCCTACACTGACCACTTCCGTAAGTCGACCTAATTTTCATAGATTGGACATGCACTACATGACTGTGTCAGTACAATAGGCCTAGTTCCTTATGTTGACCACCTCCGTGTGTTCACCAGTTTGTTACAGAGGTCCTACTGTATTTTGTTGATTAATATAAAATTTTATAAAATATAAAATGAATATAAAATAGAACAATCAATGTGACAGTAGAAGAAGCAGCTTTCTGTGAGCAGTGAGAAACAATTCTACCACTCCTAAGATTCAACCCAGCAGGGAAACACCATAGTGTGAAGCTCTGAGTTCTGCATGTCTGGTTGCAAAGCCCAGAGCTCAGCATTTTCCTAACACCTAGACAGTCAACACCTATTTGTTCCTCAAAGGACATGAGCAAAACAAAGAAACACTTCTTTCTACTAAAATCATTCCTCAGTCAGAAAAAAATCCAAAAAAATTTCAAATGGATTTCAAAGAATTCTGGTCTCCTCTGTAACAGTGGGTTTTGAAAATAGAAAAATTAACAAGGTGGTGTTACTTGGGAGACTGAGGCAGGAGGACACTTGAGTTCAGGAGCTGGAGGTTGTAGTGAGATGTGATGATGCCACTGCACTCTAGCCTGGGTGACAGATGGAGACTCTGACTCAAAAAAAAAGGAATTTTGAGAAATGTCTATTGCTAGCTCTAAACTAAACTAAAGCTAGTCAATAAAATAACTTAAACAACTTGCTTCACTTTTATTTATTTATTAATACCAAGAAACCAGATCCAAGGACAAACTTTTCTTGGTGTCCTTGTTGCCGTATCTGGAGAATAAAAACCACATTAAAATGGACAACTGAAACTACCTACCTCAAAGGCTGGTTGTGAGATCAAAAAAAAAAAAAAAAAAAAAGCATAAAAATGCCCCGTAAATAGTAAATTCTTATGCAGGTGTTAATTGTATTCTTTTTATTTTGCCTTTCTCACTTGGCAGTTTTCACTATTTTATAGTGCTTTCTTTTAAAAGATCATTGAGATCTTTATGAGTGTTTGATTATGAAGATTTCTATGGGGAATCAATAGCCTGATTGTTAAATTGTATCCTTGTTCTCCCACTAACATCTACATACATTTGAAGATTATTCCTATTTTGGATATAAAAATGTTGGGAATATTCTTGATTATACATCATTCAATAAAAAAGAGTATAAATACATTTTCTAAAATTTTTCATATTTATAACTTTCTATCATTCCTATAATAATATTTCACCTTAAGAGACATTTAATTTGTTCTAATACAGACTTCTCTCTGGGTTTAAATCATTTTTTCAGTTCTTGAATTTACATTTGGTTCCTTTCTAGAGTTTCTCTTTCTTGTTAAGTTTTGCCCATCTGTTTATTTATTATGATTATATTTTCCTTTAAGTCCCAATTGTCCTGAAAGTACAATTTTGAAGTCCTTATCTGCTAATTCCAATGCCTGAGATAACTCATGGTTGATTCCTAGTCATTGGCTTTTTTTCTTGTTTGTGGGTCATATTTTCTTGGTTCTTCATGTGTCCAGTACTCTTTTGTTAGCAATGTCAATCCCTGAAGTTTAGGGAAAGTATCAGAGCTATCAAGCACAGGTTAAAAGGAACACCTAAAAAGAAAAAACACACATTAATTCCCAGGGAAGGTGCGCATGGGGTGAAGTGCTAAGTTACACATTAGTGCTGTCAGGTCCCCTGCGGTTCTATCCACATGTAAAACCGTCACCACCAGAAAACTCACTGTGTCACTTCATCTCAGACAGCTCTTCTCCACCAAATATGTAGGATCCTCCTTGCCAAAAGGGAAAGTAGGTAATAAAAATTCCATTTTTTTACCTTGGTGCCTTAACAGTGCGAAAAATCTAGCCATCTAGAGTTACACAGATGTTCAGTGAGTTTGAGGCAAAACTTTGAAAACTCTATTTAGACTAAAAATATATTTATGCATGGAGAGATTCAAGAAGAAAAAGAGACGAAAGAATCCTAAATGACATAAGAAATGTAAGGTTGGAGCAGTGCCTGTGGCTCAAGGAGTAGGGCGCTGGCCCCATATATCGGAGGTGACGGGTTCAAACCTTGCTCTGGCCAAAAACTGCCAAAAAAAAAAAAAAAAGAAAGAAAGAAATGTAAAGTTGAACCTTACAAGTGTTGGGTACCCAAGGTGAATGTGGGTAATGTTGGTGAATTTTGTCCATCTCCAGCATCCCAGGCATACACATAGACCATGTGGACACAGAGGTAAAAGAGGAACAGTTTGTGACACTGTGATGACAGAAGTGTAACTTGCCACAGGGTAGAGTGGAATAATTGCCACAATAATTATGCAGACAGTAGACCATAGTGACCCAGCTTAAGGAATGACTGCTTGCAGTCAGTTTCACGGGGAAGCTGGCATTTGGTCTGGACCTTTACTGAAACTCTACTCACCATAAAATCAAAGAGATGAAAAGAAATTTCCAAACTAAGGATAAAAACCCATTATCATGGTATTGTTCAAATGACCACAAATGAAGAATTGCTTTTAAAAGCATATGTGCTGGCCAGGCATGGTGCCTCACACCTATAATTCCAACACTTTGGAGGCTGAGATGAGAGGATCTTTTGAGGCCAGAGGTTAAGCCAGCCTGGGCAACATAGTGACACCCTATCACTAAAAGAAAAAAAAACAAAAAACAGCCAGTGTGGTTGTGTGTGCCTCTAGTCCCAGCTACTCAGGAGGCTGAGGCAAGAGGATCGCTTGAGTTCAGGAGTTCATGGCTGCAGTGTGTGTGTGTGTGTGTGTGTGTGTGCGCGCACGCACGCACATGTACGCTCTATGGGCTGAATTATGCCCCGGCCCCCAATTCAGAAAGTGAATTCCCAGTACCTCCAGATGTGACTGTATTTGAAGATAGGGCCTTTAAAGAAGGTAGGCCCTCATCCAATGTCTCAGACAAGCAGAGAAGGAAGACGGTGTGAAGACTCAGAGAAGACAACCATCTATAGGCCGACAGAGACCTCAAAAGAAAACAGCCTTGCTGACACTTTGATATAAGACTTCTAGCCCTCAGGCTAGAATAAAATTTCTGTGGTTTAAGCCATCTTGTCTGTGATACTTTGTTATGGCAGCTCGGGCAGATTAATACAACCTGGTACCTTTGAAATGATGACAAGAATCCTGTGTTGACCGTCAGTGTATTCAAACCATATTATTGAATTTTTAAAAAGCAGGCTACGAAACATGTACAGAATGATCCCATTTTTATAAAATTATGCAACTATATGCATAAATATAGCTAAAAAGATGACAAATGTTTATGTCTAGAAATTTGTGTGACATTTTGTACTTTTTTCACTAGACTTTTCTGCATTGGCCAATTATTTTAATAAGAATTTGAGCGGACTGATTCAAGTAGGAATAGAAATATAGAGCAAGAAAGAAATGTAGCTCAGGGCAGAACCTTGGGGAATGCTGATATTTAAAAGACAGAGGTGGGAACCAGCTAAGGTGACAAAAAAGGATGCCGCAGAGAGAAGACAAGTGGAATTCCAGAGGAGCCAACGAGGGCAGAGCATTTAAAGGAACAGGCGCTAAACAGTGTTCAACAACACTACAGAGAAGAGCTGCCCGGAGGTCTGGTGGGAGATGCAGCCTTTGGAAACCAGGAGTGTGAGATGATGTCCCAGGCAGTGGCTTGAGGAAGTGAAGCCCAGTGGGTAGGTGTTCATGGAAAGAAAGGCAGTGAGGAAGGAAGGAAGGTCAGCCAAGAATGGTGGGCAGACCTCCAGGCACTGAAGCAGATTGTCATCATGCTGAAGACAACTCCAAGGAGGCTGAGATGACAGTTACCCTAGAAACTCAGAAAGAGGTACCCTAGCAACGTGTGCCAAGCTGCCCACCTCTACACTGCACCAAAGATGTTCTTGAACCCATTCTAGTATCCTCAGTCAATTAGCCAGTAGCCTTTGCTCAGCGGGAAAGACGAGTCTATAAACTCAAGGCCTTGACATTGAAATCATTCAACAGCAACTCTGTCACAACCAAGGCAACGGCAGCAGCCAGCACGATTTGCTGTTAGAAAGGTTCTCTAACATGACAAGAAAGCCTTTATAAACGTGTTTGGCCATTGGGGAACGTGATTTCTTGTCTAGTTTATTTACCTCTTAGTCATGCTCCCTTAGGAGGAGAATATGGTAAAAAGCTAAATACTGTAGATCAGTGGTTCTCAACCTTCCTAATGCCGCAGCCCTTTAACACAGTTCCTGTGGGTCGCAACCCACAGGTTGAGAACTTCTGCTAGAGATAGAGAAGGAAAGAGAAAGAGGATATTTGTTTAGAAAGTGTACCAGGCCCTGCTTGTTCTTCCTTCACCTTAGCCAGGGAGCCCTGAGATGGCACATCAGTATTCACACGTGTATATATAGATGTGTGTGTGTATACATATATGGGCATAGATGTAAGTATATATATGTCACATATAATACACATCAATTTACCCACATGCAATATTTCTTAGAATATCATTATGTGCCAAGCATCATACTACACAGTTTACTGGAGCTATTTTATTTAATCTGCACATAACCCCAGTTAGGTAGATGCTATCATTATCCTCTCTTTACAAATGAGCAAAGTGGGGCTTAGAAAAGTCATGTGATTTGCTAGAGATCACATAAACTACTTGATTTAAAGCAACTTCCTGGGAGCTGCAGAGGCACAAAGTGGCTCTGGACATCTCATCTCCCACAAAGAAACTTGCATCCTGGAAATAAAAAGTTGACACACACAGGGCTCCCAAGCCTGTGTGCTGACAGCACCATATAAATGCTGAATGAGAGTGACCAGGAGAGTGACCAGGAGTTTGCTCCTGGCTCGGACAACCCGAAAACTTCTAAAAGGAGGTAGTTTTGAAATTCTATTTCCACAATTGGGGACATTCTATTTGCCACAAAATCAGAATCATATTTATGTTTGCCACCATTTTTTTTGGTGTTCCCACTCCTCATCTCTTTTCAAGCTCTCTCTAAATATCAAGGTATCACCAGTCCCGGCACCTTTTTATTCCCATCATTGTTTATCTCCTGTGGGATGCTGAAATTCCTTAGCAATAACAGACTGAGCTGGACAGGCTCAGCTGCAAAGCAGGCTTCACACCCTTGGCAGCGCTGGCACAGGTGGCCGGGTGATAGGACTTCATGGGGGACTGTAGCCACTTTCCTTTGGACAGTGTCTCTGAGTGCTGTGTGGTCTGACTTCTAACAGAGACACCTCTTAGATAATCAGAATTCACGCAGAGGCATTCTGAGCACAGCTCTCTCCCGAGATAGAGGTGCTATTTGCATTTGCCTTTATTTGTTGTCTGTTAAATAAAATGTAGAACTCTTTGTCTCTTTAAAGTCATAAAATAGGGAGACTGTGTGTTCATCACCACATCTGTGAGCAGGTGGCTCTGTCCCTCACCTGACCAGAACGTCTGTGGGAAGGTCCACTGGACTAGGTGCTCTCCAGCAACCCCCAGCCCACACTGGGAGCCACCCACAAGACCCAGACCGGGAGCAAACCCCAGGACCCAGACCAGGAGCCACCCTCAGGACCCAGACTGGGCAATGCTTCCTCTCCATCCATCTCCCATAGGCTGAGTTGCTCCACCAGACTCAGAAGTTAATCGTTAAAATAAATTCGTTTTTAAAATATTGAAAACACTTTCTGCTCACTTCGAGCAATGGTGTTGACAGGATACCATAATAAAAATAAAATGTCTATATTTCCATAGTCTTAACAACAGCATAATCAGAAGGCAGGAGACATGTTTCCGAAAAGTTCTTTAAGCAAGGAGCGATTTTTGAATACTTGTAGAAAACAAGGCAAAGGTATTTTCTGAAAATTGGAAAGAGTTGTTTGTTCTTATCAAGGCCAAAACTTTTCTCATAAGAACAAAAGCTTACGATGATTGATAACTTCATCTGCCGAAAGGAACCTCAACAACTTAAGAAAACAGAAGCTCCCGATAGACAAAAAATGGAAACACCAGGCTGCAGTGCTAGACTTTTACACTGTGGACCTGTGGAAAAGATTGAAAACGTCTCAGAACCTCTTTCTTCACAGGCAGGATATGAAGAACTACTCCTCCTTTCCTCAGAAGAGCGGGAAGGCAGCAAGGGATGCAGTAAAACCTATGTAGCAGAATCTTCATGGTTATTTCATGGTATCCTAAAATCTAGATGCCCATGTGTCATTCCTCTTCGGTTTAAAAACAGTGCTATTTTTGTTATGGTATCCTGTCAACACCATTGCTCGAGGCACAGCAACAGCCATATCTTACCCAGGAATTCTGTATTCAAGCTCATTTTCCTTACTGAGTTTTGAATGACACAAATCTGTATTTTATCCTACTGGATTCTTCGAGACTAACTCCTGTCCACTCTTGAAGAATCATCTAATGCTATCACAGGCATGCTCCCAGCTGCTAAGTGGGCCAAGGAAAATCATTCCATTCCCCAGACATCAGTTTGAGAAACTTCGGGTCCTCAGGGACTGGTGGAAATTTACAGAATCTGTGACCAAATTGTCAAAAGTCTCTAAATCCGCTTAAGGTCAAAGGACAAATAAAGCAACAAGGCTGAGAAGATGCACAGGAGATACAAGAAGCCGTCCATCCTTGCGCGGGAGAGAATTCCCTGTGCATCATGCAGATTTCTGAGAACACAGAAATGAAGAAATGAGAAACATCTACTTCCACCTCTGAATGGGTAGATTGTATCAGACTTACTCTCCCATAAAAACCACCATTAGGGCAGGGAAAAGTAATCTCCCTCAAACAGAGATTAAAAACAGCTATAAAAACAACAGAGAGTAACCAAAGCCACCAGTACTTAATTAATGAGTCAAGATCCCGGAGAGAAATAAAATATATTGAGATGAGCCAGACAACTGCTACTTCTATTTTCCACAAGGAATTTTCTGTGCCATAGAGGCCAAACAAATAAATAAGATGACCCAGGGCTGCAAGAGTCTCGCTGAACTAGGGAGATGAAAAGTAGAATTCATGGCTATCAAACACAAAGGATCCGAGGAGCCAGCACCCTACAGGAGTGGGCCCCACATTCTTTGTGTAATTTCCCTTCAAGGCATTGCTCTAATTCTAAACTAAGCAGCACAGTCCAAGAGGCAAGAAACCAAGCAACCACACAACAAACAGCTTGTGAACTAGATTTTAGTTGTTTTAAGGTCCTAGGAAGATGAACTCCGAAGTTCAGGACCCTCCAAAAAACAGAAGTCCTGCTAAGCATGCCAGACTTTTAACGGTGACCATTAAAAGGACACCTACCAGAAGCAAGGTAAAGTACAGATAAAATAATCCTTACAAAACCTAAAACTTGCCCAGGCTTGGTGGCTCATGCCTGTAATCTCAGCAATTTGGGAGGCCAAAGCCAGTGAGTTGCCTGAGCTCACAAGTTGAAGACCAGCCTAAGCAAAAAACGAGACTCCCTCTCACCTAAAAACAGAAAAACTGAAGCAAGAGGATTACTTAAGCCCAAGAGTTGGAGGTTGCCCTGAGGTACGACGTCACAGCACTCTACCCAGGGTGACAGCTTGAGACTCTGTCTCAAAATAAAAAAAAAAAACACCTAAAACTTGGCCAGGTACAGTGGTTCCACTCTGGGAGGCTGAGGCAAGAGAATCACTTGAGACCAGGAATTTGAGACCAGACTGAGCAAGAGCAAGACCCTGTCTTTACCAAAAATAGAAAAAGTTAGCCAGCATGGTGGCACACACCTGTAGTCCTAGCTACTCAGGAGACTGAGGCAGGAGAATCACTTGAGCTCAGGAATTTGAGGCTGTGAGCTCTGATGACACCACTGCACGGGTGACAGGAGGAGACTCTGTCAAGAAACAAAACAAATAAACACCCCTGAAACTCAGCTCCAATCAGCTCAATTCCTGATTTGATCAAAGTGATTTGCTGCCAAAATAAAATTAAATCCTCTCTATAGGAAGGCAATCACCATTTAGATCTTGCATACTTTTTTATACACAATACCCAGCATTCAATTCAAAATTATCAGGCATACCTGAAAATATGACCAATGGCCAAAATTTAAGAGAAAGAAAACAAAAAAGACAATGGAAAGAGAAGCGCATTCAATCCAGATATCAAGTTTATCTGACTCACACTTTAAAATAACTTGATTGAAATGATCATAAAAATATATTTTAAGGTGTGGAGGATTTTACTAAGAACTGGAATCTATAAAAAAAATTAAATGGCAATTCTAAAGCTAAATAATATAACTGAACTGATAACTCAAAACTTGGATTTTATGGTAATTAAAAGCAGATGAGAGAATTAGCAAACCGGAAGACAGATCAGTTAAAACAAGTTCAGATTGAAGAACAGAGAGAAAAAAATTTAAATACTGAAGAATAAAAAAGATACATGGGACATGGTGGAAAGTTGTAATATGCATACAATTAAAATTCCACAAGAGGAGAGAGAAGGGGGCAGAAACTATTTCTCAAAACTGACAAAAGACATTAAGCCACAAATTTGAGAAGTTCTATGACCTCTAAGCAAAATAAATCCAAAAGTAAACCATATGCAAGCATGTCGTTGTAAGACTGTTGAAAACCAAAGTTAAAGGGAATATATAATCTTAATGGTAAATAGAGAAAAATACCGTTATTCTTAAAGGGGCAACAGTAAAAAACTCTGAGGCTGACATTGTATTCATATATGTTAGCAAAAGAATAAAAATGGAATTTAAAAGATAATACCATTTATGATAAAAGCAAAACTCATCAAATAGAAGATGTGCAAAGTATCTGTACTGAACACTACAAAACATCTTGGGAGAATTTTTTAGAAGACTTAAGTCAATGAAATAACATACCATGCTTACAGATTAGAAGACTTAATATTTTAAAGGTTAATTCTGCTCATATCAATCAATAGAGTCAATGTGGTCCCAATAAAAAATGCCTGTAGGCTGTTGGAAAAGTGGAAATTGACAAATTTGTTTTAAAATTGTACATAAATGCAAAGGGCCAAGAAAAGTGAAAATAATCTTGATGTAGAAAAATGTTAGAAGATTTGTGTTAGTAAATATCGAGATTTATTATAAAGCTAAATAAAATAACTATGCTATCAGTGAAAGGAAAATAAAATAGATCCCTAGAATATAACAGAGAGTTCAGGAAAGAAGGTGGTCATTCCAGTAAATGATAGTGGCTCTACAGGCACACCTGTTACAGCCCAGCTGGTCCCTTGTTCTCTCCCCATAAAAGGCTAATGGACTGAGACAGCAGGTATTGCCACAGAGAAAGTTTTATTTTGCAAGGCACCAGGCCTGGAGATGAGAGTAATTTCTCAAATCCATCTCCCTGAGAATTTTGGGGCCAAAGTTTTTAAAGGTGGTTTGGTGAACAAAGGTCTAGGGAATTAGGTCTGCTGATTGGCTGGGAATAAACTCATAGGATTGGAAAGCAGAAATCATCTCTGCTTGATTTCCTGGGTAGGGGTTGTCAAAGTTTGTTGGATCTGTCCCTATATAGGTCCATGGGTCCAATTGACATCATTGGGCTCCCCCAAATCCAAGTCTGAAAAATATTTCAAAGACAGTCTTAGGGTTTATAATAGCAGTGCTTATCTATCGAAACAGTTGGAGAAGTCACAAATCTTGGACCCATCAGGGAAGATACCTGCCATTTAAGCAGGAACAATGGCTGGTTAATGTCAGGCTATATTGATACTTTTATGCAAATCAGACTTAGATTACTATTTCTACCTTATGGCTTTAGAATATTTTAACATAGATGGTTTCACCTCAAAAATATTGTGGGCTTGGATCCAGATCTCTGCAATAAGGCATATATCACAATAAAGCAAGTCACATACATTTTTTCATTTCCCTGTGCATATAAAAGTTATGTACGCACTATACTGTAGCCTAGTTAGTATGAAATAGCATTGTTTCTTTAAAAATCAATGTGTGTACCTTAATTAAAAACTACCTTATTGCTAGAACATGCTAATAATCATCGGAGCCTTCAGTGAGTTGTAATCCTTTTGCTGGTGGAGGGTCTTGCTTTGACCTTAATGGCTGCTGATTGATCAGGGTGATGGTTATTGAAGTTTAGGGTGATTGTGGCAGTTTCTTAAAATAAGACAACAATAAAGTTTGTTGCATTGACTGAGTCTTTCTCAAAAGATTTCTCTCTAACATGTGATATTGTTTGATACCATTTTACCCACAATAGAACTTCTTTCAAAGTAGGTATCAATCCTCTCAACCCCGCTTCTGTTTTATCAATAAAGTTTATGGAATACTAAAAACTTTTGCTGTCATTTCAATAATGCTCAGAGCATCATCACCAGAAGTATTGTAAATACCATCTCAAGAAGCCACTTTTTCTTGCTTATCCATAAGAGGAACGTCTCATTTGTCCAGTTTTCTCATGAGATTGTAGCAATTCACTCTCATCTTCAAGTTCCACTTCCAGTTCTAGTTCCTTAGCTGTTTTTCACCACATCTTCAGTCACTTCCTCGGAGTTATCCATAAGGACTGCTATCAATTACTTCCAAACTCTTATGAATGTTGATATTTTGACTTCTTCCCAAGATGAAGATGTTTTTCATGGTATAAAGAATGATGAATCCTTTCCAAGGATTTTCCATTTACTTTGCCCAGATTCATAAAAGGAATTACTATCTATGGCAGCTATAGCCTTACCAAATGTATTTCTTTTTTTTATTATTAAATCATACCTGTGTACATTAATGCGATCATGGGGCACCATACACTGGTTTTATAGACCCTTTGACACATTTTCATGACATTGGTTAACATAGCCTTCCTGGCATTTTCTTAGTTATTGTGTTAAGACATTTATATTCTACATTTAGTAAGTTTCACATGTACCCTTGTAAGATGCACCGCAGGTGTAATCCCACCAATCACCCTCCCTCCGCCCACCTTCCCCCTACCCTCCCTTCCCTCTCCCCCTTCCCCCTATTCTTAGGTTATAACTGGGTTATAGCTTTCATGTGATAGCCATAAATTAGCATAGCAGGGCTGAGTACATTGGATACTTTTTCTTCCATTCTTGAGATACTTCACTAAGAAGAATATGGTCCAGGTCCATCCATGTAACATGAAAGAGGTAAAGTCTCCATCTTTCTTTAAGGCTGCATAATATTCCATGGTATACATATGCCACAATTTATTAATCCATTTGTGGATAGATGGGCACTTGGGCTTTTTCCATGACTTAGCAATTATGAATTGGGCTCCAATAAACATTCTGGTACAAATATCTTTGTCATAATGTGATTTTTGGTCTTCTGGGTATATACCTAGTAGAGGAATTATAGGATTGAATGGCAGATCTATTTTTAGATCTCTAAGTGTTCTCCAAACATCTTTCCAAAAGGAATGTATTAATTTGC
>CAUYPK010043493.1:0-10300 GCA_963574355.1 Loris lydekkerianus | reverse complement strand
TTTCTTCTGCTTGTTCCATTCTGTTACTGAGGGATTCTACTGTGTTTCTCAGATCTTTGAGGGATGCAACTTCTTGTCTCAATGATTCAAAATCTTTGGTCATTTGCTCTTTGAATCCATTGAATTCTTGAGATAACCTTTTGAATTCTAATTCAATCTTATTTGCAATCCAGATCCTGAATTCAATTTCTGACATCACAGCTATTTGTGTGTGCATGGGGTCTTGTGCTGTTTCTGCCCCATTGATCCTTGGGGGAGTTGATCTACTCTGATTAGTCATATTGTCAGAGTTTTTCTGTTGATGTCGCCTCATGAGTGCTTTTCACCGTTGCTTCTGGCCGTCCTCAGAGTTGGGGCGGTGTCTCCCCAAGATTAGACCCCAGTGGGATCACTCTATTGTTGCTGGATCTTTGTAGGGTGTGATCCTGTGTAGTTCCTCTGGGGCTGCTGTAGTTAGGGGATTCTGGTTGTGGAAGCAGCTCCGGTGTGTGACACACCCAGATTCAGCAACAGGGCTGGGGGTGGTGCGCACAGTTCTCTGTGCCTGGCACCCAGTGACTTTGGCACAGAGAACCCAAGGCTCTAGCAGTCTCTGGCCAGGAGAAGGGCTCTGTTCAGAGGCAGGTAGGGCTATGAATTTTAATGTAAATATCTGATATGCAGGTTTTATTTTCATTGTTACAAAGGGATGGCGACCCACTGGTTGAGAACCGCTGGTGTCCAACAGGAAAGCATGAATACGTTTACGTACTTTGTGGAGAATGAAACAGAAATGAATGACCAAAGTAAATTTAAATGGTACATGGTAAGACAGAGACAAATAAAACTTTAAAAAGGAGCCTTTTTTTGTTTAGAATAGTCTCTGTGATTTGCTTCTGCTGTGAGTCTATGTGCCAGCACACACATTGTCCCACATTTCCTATTAATATCATGTACCCTTATCGACCCACAGAGATATTTAAAGGAACATTGAACATATTCTATTTTTTAACAAAAAGAGCACCAGCCATATATTTAAAGATTGTTTTAGAATTTGTTTTAATGACTCTTACATTTAAAGCAAGATAATAATATTGTTTTTTAGTGATTTATGTAGTATTTTAACAGCCAGTGATATTTTAATGCTAGTTTTTGTTATGTAACAAATATTGTGATTATATGAGCTGAAAGAGTAAATTCCAAAGCTATAGAATACTAGAGACACATACTGTTTTCAGTAACAGGCATAAATAATGTCTGTCAATAAATCTAAAATCTGTAGATTATAAATATGTGTATGTGTACATGTATTTATATACATTTGTTATATATACTTTTACATATAAATTTACTTGCTGTGGAACTTGTGTTTCATTAGGATCATTTTTGAGCAAAAGCAAATCTGTGATAGAAATTGATACATTTTAACAATCATAGTTGAGAATTAATTGATATCTGTACACTTAAGGATACTCTATGAATAATTTACTTCAAGTACTGTTGTTTCCATAACAATAATTTTATAAAATACTGTGCATTATTTCAAGGAATGTGTACATTCTCAGGGAGATGCCTAGAAGATAGTGCAATTTTTTAAAAAATAAAAAGTAAATGATTTCATTACCATATTCCATACCTAGTACAGTAAAAGCCTGAATAACAACAATTAACACCGATGAACTCTTAAAAATGTAGTATTTTTAAAGCCCACTCAAAGATTCCTAACTGGTTTCTTAAAATCAGCTGGAAATTATTTCAAATAGATTGAGCAAATCATTTAGAAGAGAATGCTAACCATATTCAACCCTATTTTCAAGTTAATAAAGTTGATTTATCATAGTGAAATAATTGAATGTTTCAGTGATTTTTAAAACATAAATATTCATTTCCATTTCAATTATTAAAAATATGAGTAATGGTGTATTACTTATAATTAGTGGAATATTTAGTTAGGATATTTTCTAGAACTGTGTAAAACCAAAACCAATCACATAATCTCTAAAATTTTAATCATTTAAATAAAAAAAATACTTTGGTATTACATTTTCCCCAGAAATTCTGTATGTATCAGTAAGCAAGGAATTAGAATTACATGAAAGAAGTCTCTCTCTGAATCTAGAAAAAATAATCTCTTAACATTTCTGCTTAATTTATGTAAAATCTAAGTTAAAAATTTGACTAGTTTGCCAGGCAGAATATTTTAACTTTTTAAAGAATTCTAGTTATTTTGAGCATCAACATTTTGAATAAATCACCACAATTCACTTTAGGCCATGATTACAAAATCTATGTTTATAAGATCAATCGTCAGTACCAATTTGAACCAGATACTTTGTGCAGATAAAGTGAGTTCTCAGTCCTACCTGCCACATAATCAAAGCAGAGAGGACTCAGTAGGACAGAGTGAGGAGGAGATAGAATTTGCAATGTTAGTGATGAACATTTCTCAGTAGTTGGAAGTGTGGCTGCATGCATCGCTAACACAGAAGTCTCTGCAGCTACACTGTTTTGAAGTGTGTGAGCTGCTTTTGCCCTGATATTTCCAACAACAGAGGGCGTAGTGATTTGTTTTGTCAAACTGCTGTTCTAGAAACAAAGTGGAGATGCATGATGGCTGTGTAATGGTGTGATAAATCAGTCAATTTGAAGCTGGCAGAACATCATTAGCATTGCCTTTACTTAATGGAAGAGAAGAAAGGAGTTTGGAAATTGATCTCCAGGTAATGACTGAAGATGCATTAGGCAACGTTGAACTTTATGTTGAATGACAAACTTCAGATCAATAAAGCTTCTAGTAGACATGTAGAATAATTTAAAGTTTATTTTTCTAGAAATGCTTCAAAAGTAATTTAAAATTTTAGACATATTCTACACTATTCTGTACTCTCCAGAGAAAAACAGAACCTATAGCATATACAAGTATACAAGTACATCCTATGCTTTTTTCCAAATGAAAACAGTGTACATATAATGATGTATATATACGAAAATAATTAACTGTAATTAATTAACTCATATGATTAGGAAGACAGAGAAGTTTCAAGGTCTGCAGTCAACAAACTGGAAACCCAGAAGAGCCTCGGATGTAACTCCAATCTGAGTCCAAACATCCGAGAACTAGGGAGCTGCAGGAATATCTTCCAGTCTGAGGTGGAGAATGAAGGCAGCACAGGGCCAGTGTCCTATATTGAAGGCAGGCAGAGAGAAATGTCCCTTTCTTGCTCAAACTTCCATTCTATTCAGGCCTTTCACACATGGAATGAGACCCACCCGCATTGGGGAGGGCAATCTGCTTTACTATCTACTGATTCACATGTTAATCTCATCCAGAATCACTTTCATAGACACTTCCAGAAATAATGCTTAGCTAAATATTGTGATTAAATACCATGGCTCGGGTAGGGTGACACATAAAATTATCCATCACATATAGTACACCATTATCACAATATTTCACATTAAATAATATACTTATAATAAAATATAATATATTTAATATTCTTATGATATGTTCTAAGCATGCTTTTAACAATGCCATACTCTATAAATGATATTGTGCGTTGATTTATCTTTATCTCCCAATTATATTAATAATATTGTATATACTGAATAGACTACACCGCATGGGATGGCATGTAGCAAAGTTCTTTATTCGGGGGTCTGATTTTATACACTTCTAGTCACGTGCACACTTTATCATCTGTTAGTTTCACTGTTACCCCATTTTACCTATCTGAAATCAACTTGTAAGGAAATATCCTGTTACCACATCAACACAATCACTTCTGCAGCAAATATTCTTTTCTAGACACTGACTAATCTCTTGGGCAGGTATCTAAATAAAAATCACAAAGAAGAAAGCAGCCACAGGGGAACAAAGTTAATGGAAGAGTACCTTCAAGGGTTCACTCAGTTTACTCAGCATGAAGCAATGATTGTGTTTCTCCTCAGGGCAGAGCACCTATAGACCTCTGACAATATGTTTTTAACATATGTCAACCCTCTGGCCCGTATCTCTGAGGAAGGGCAGCATGCCCTTTGGCCTCAGGCTTAATGGGGTACACAACTTCAGAAAATTGGCTTGTGGAATTTTAACTCCAGGCAAGTCAGCTCTGTGCGTGCCTCAGGGGGCTCAGTTCCCTTAAGCCTCTGCAAGAATAGCAAGCCATTTTAAACTCACACTGAGTTCACTTTGTGTGCTTGATGTAGGATATGTTTATTTCTAAATACTATCCTATACACCTGTAATGCTGAATCTTATGAAAAATATTGGCATCAAATTAGATATATTTCTACAATGTTATAATTATATAAAATATATTTTACACATTTTCATATATTTTCAGGGAAATCTATGCAAATATTTTTCTATAATTAATTGCTTAGCTAATCAATTAAATAAAACCCAGAAATTTCAAACCTCTTTTATTTTGTTTTTCATACAAATAATGATAATTACATTTCTCTTAAACGACCTTAATATATTGAAGTATGCTTGGAAGATTATAAGTCCAAGATATATTCTCGTTACCATATACTGACTTTATTCCAATACTGAAGTGAAGATACACCATTTAAAATACATGTCAGCTCCATGTGAAGCAAATTTAATGACTCATTCTGTGACATTTTACTACAAAATGCCTTACAGAGACACAGAATGGGAGTCATAGGAAACATATTTGGAATTGTTAGGACTATGTCACCATGATGTTAATAATTCACTTATTCCAGAACACACTGATTAAGTAAAATTAATCAGAATAGCCCATTACATGTCTTTGACTATTTAAGAACATTCCAAAAATGATCTAAATTCAAGATGATTTCCCAAACAAACTAGGCCAAAAGTGTCAAAATTATCACAGGGATGTAGTTTTTTGGTGTATGACTTTTCAGTTCATTATTCTCTACTACTTTAATAAAAATACTCTGGAACAAAGGTTTAAAAATATGATGACAATAGCAACTCATTATGAATGTATTGGGGAAAGGATTCATTGAAAAAAAAAATCCCACCTGTCTGTATTTTTTTGAAGGGATTTTTTTTCATGAATCTTTTCCCCAATACATTCATAATGAGTTGCTATTGTCATCATATTTTTAAACCTTTGTTCCAGAGTATTTTTATTAAAGTAGTAGAGAATCATTCATCTTACAAGGGTATATGTGAAACTTAGGAAATGTGGAATGTAAATGTCTTAGTACAATAACTAAGAAAATGCCAGGTAGGCTATGTTAACCACTGTGATGAAAATGTGTCAAACGGTCTATGAAACTAGTGTATGATGCCCCCTGATCATATCAATTTACACAGCTATGATTTAATAATAAAAAAAAATACAGACATATTAAACTATTAAACACAGGGCAGATAAACTTTCTTAGTATGGAAGGAGAGCTGAATAAGGTAGGGAACTGAACTGGGAAAGAATCCCAGGGCCAGGTAGTAAGTAGCTATTGCCCTTTAGATGAGTAAGTTTTGGTTTGGACTCTGACCAAAGCAGTTCCTAAGACCAAGAGGGTAAGTACTGGCCATTAACACACCTGTCAGAACAGGAGAACTGAGTTGGGAAAGAACGTAGTGTAAGGGATGCACTGAGAGCAGGTGACTGATGAATAAGGCGAGGGTTCATTCTTCACCCTAGGAGACAGGAAATCTGAACTACCTTTCCAAGGGAGCCCTTTCCTCTATGTCAGGCTACCCTTCCCACAAACTGAACCATCTCCCTATCATCAGACATGTAGGGGGAATAGCCCTGCAGCTTTAGGTGAACCCGGGGTTGGTTCCAGGCCATGGGGGAGATACCATCACATCTACTACAAAGCATTCACATTGTCTTCAAATTAACCAAATCACTATTTCCACTGAAGACATGGAAAACCAAGACTTAGTTTTTTTTTTTTTTTGGGGGGGGGAGGAAGCTGAGGTTTATAGTTGTGTGTTAACCACTTTACCCTCAGATCCCCTAAATGTATGTAAGAGGTCATAGTAACATCTGAAACTTGGTATCTCAGACACCACTTCTGTGATTCCGCACTTGTCTGCTCTATAAAGTACATTAAAAAGATACTTAACAGTAGTACCGTATCAGGAGAGTACTGGGTTCCTAATTGGTATGAAATCAAAAAAATACATTGATTCAGGAATTAAGAAGGACAAGATAAGGGCAACATTTGGTTCAAGTACAATCCACATACACACAAGCAGCTGTATCTACAGGTTCACATGTTGATATGAACAGCCAAACTTGTCAGTACTCTTCTCTGAACCCTACTGAGAAGATCTGGGAAAGAGAAGAAGTCTGTAAAATCAACTTTCAAGAAAAATTAACACCAAGGGCAGGTGTCTTTTATGGAAGAGAAGAGTCAGGGAAGGGTGACAGTGAAGTCAGAGGCTACCAGCACTCCAAGCACAGAAATACTAAGGTCTTTAGGGACAAGCTAATCTCATGCACAAATTAACAATGATAGAAATGAGTAGTGAGATAATAAATTCATGGCAAGGAAATAAAAACACAATTAGACTCATGAAGAACGTGGCCGCAGGTCTGGAAACTCATTTTCCACCCAATTTTAGTAGCTTGAAAGAGAAGTGGCTTAGCAGTGAGTGTGGAAGTGTCAACAGAAGGACAGGCTTACAGAGGATAGTAAGCTCAGAAGCTCCCATCTTACAGTATGCCCACTTCCCAGCAAGTGTTTTCCCCCTTTTTTAGTTTTACAGATGTCTGACTCCTGATCCAATAAATAATACGTTGAGTCTCACAAGGACAGAGATGCTCTCTACAGAGTCCTCCACATGGGCCCTGATAAATATGATCAATAGGTCTGACTTCAGTCGTAGGATAATGAGAGTTTGACAGGGGAAGGGATAATCTCCACCACACTAGATGCCTGTTGATATTTTTCCAATACACATAATGTTGTATCTTCATTACTTATGTGTCTCGAGCGCTTTGCAGAACTGTTTCCCACTCCTCTGTTGACCAGATGTCTTTGGCACCACTAGAGCTGAAATCTCAACTAACTAAATTTTATCTTTAAAACATCTCTTCACTTTTCAAATATCAACCTTTGTTTCCCTTCAACCAGACTCTATGACTCTCCTTTATGAATCTACCAAAAATTACCTATCATGATGTTGAGCTTTATTCATTTCTTTTATTATTAACATCAACTATACTGATAACCCATGACCCAGAGGCATTGAACAGGTGATGCATTTAAAAAATAAATGATTCACTGAAATATTAGGAACCATTGCTACTTTCTTCCTCTACTAACTGCATTTTATATGAAATCTTCTGCAGATTAAGCAAAGAGGAATATACTATAATAAATTTAAATTATCAAAAACGGGGCTATGTCCATAAGATCAACTTTTTTAGTTTTCAAATATGAATGAAAAGTGTAGTACTTATCTTTTTGTGCCCAGCTGATTTCACTTAACCTAATGTCATCCAGGCTGAGCTCTGAGTCTGTGAGTGATAGGAGTTCATTTATTTTTATGGCTAGATACAGGAAGGGTTACAGGGAGGGAAGGATAGAAAGAGGCTAGTTAAGGAACACACAGGGACAGCTGGTTAGGGGGGTAAGTTCTAGTGTTCTATAGAGTTGGAGGCTGGCAATAGTAACTATATCTATGTATATATATATGTATATATTCCCCCCCCCCCCCACACACACACACAGTTTAGAAGAGAGAATTTCGTATGCCCTCCACACAAAGAAATGGTAAGTGTCTGGAGGTGATGGATAGGCTGTTACCCAGATTTTCTCATTACAGCAGATATGTTTATAAAAATGGCACACCACACCCCAATAATATGTACCCTTATTAGATACCAATTAAAAATAGTAATAACAATACAACAAATCTTAAGGCATGGAAAACAGAATTTGTAACAGAAATGTTACAGTTTTAATACTGCCTTTTAACACCTGTTTAATGTATTAGCTGTAACGAGCAGCCCAGGCTCTGCTGGGGGTCTTGGGAAGCGGGTGTTCATTTTGCTGATGGAGAGTCACAGTCCTCTTCCGTGGCAGCTGAGCTAATGGAATGAGGCAGTAACTGTTCAGGAACTCCAGACAATAATTCAAGAACAGTGGGTTTTTCTCTTCACCTGTTTTAATTAACCACAATTCTGAACCTTGTGAGCTATTTTACAATGAGCCGGTATGTAAAATGGTATCAAGAGTGCAGTACATTTAAGGCAGATTTTAAAGCCATTCAATTTCTAACACAAATCTGCCCCATACATCTCACATATAAGCAAACAAAGTAAAAGTAAAATTTTTTTTTTCTATTTCAATTGCTTGCACTGGCCATTTTAAGAAAGGAACAATTTTTTTTTAATTAAAACAATTTTTCAGACATAGAAATAAATTACTCTGAAGCATGCAACCTTTTCAAATTTTTTTTTTTTTTTTTTTATGTCGGCATAGCATATGACATTATTTCAGGCCTTAAACATAATTAAATGTCAGAAAATGTCATGTGAGTTTTCCTTCAGTAATGATCTGTTAATTATTCTACTGAAGTACTTAAAGAATCTTCAGCTATCATAGTCTTTGCTTTAAGATCTTCAAATTTGATAAGTAACTCATTAAAAAAGCTTCTGTTCTCTCCTTAGGGTCTCTGTTTTCTGTTTCTTTCAATACAGGCAAACGGCTTCAGCCTGGCCAAACACTTTCAAGTGAAACAGGTGCCTTAGTGTGGACTGTAGGCCTCCCGTGCAAAGCCTTCAAGTGAACATGAATAAAGCTAACAAGTGTGCTTTTCTGATTTGTTCCTTCTTTGGGTACCACTTTCTGCATTTGCTATTACCTTATCCTTTTGGTTTCTCTTTTCCCTCTTTTTCTGCATTTAGCACTTAGCAGGTTTGTATATGTCTCTTGTTCAAAATTACCAATGTGCTTTGTATCCTGACTGGATTCCGATGAATACACTCGTACTTTTATTTTTTGTCTGGTATCTTCTTCCCCCTCTCTAATTTCATGCACTTCAACAGGATACAACTGAAATTCATTCCCAGACCCAAACTTCCCCTGTGTCTATGTGGGCCTCAAGCCAAGTTAGTTGCTCCCTTTAATTTGTTCACTTTCTTCATAAGTCATAAAAGTATATGGAAAAGATCTGGGCACGCCTTCTCTCGTCCCTTACAGGTAGAGTTTTTTGTTGTTGTTGTTGTTCGTTTTTGAGACAGAGTCTCATTATGTCACCCTTGGTAGAATACCCTGGCATCACAGCTCACAGCAACCTCCAACTCTTGGGCTCAAGCAATTCTCTTGCTTCAGCCTCCTGAGGAGCATCATTGTTCTTTAGCAGGCCCAGGCCAGGGTCAAGCTCGCCACCTTTGGTGTATGTGGCTGGTGCCCTACTCACTGAGCTACAGACGCCAAGCCACAGGTGGAGATTTGTAACAAAATGACCATATGGTCTTTATCTTTATTCCTCGAAAGTTGAACATAATTTCTAAAAAGTCATAGACATTTAATAAATAGTCTTATAAGAAAAAAATGTAAAAAAGCATGCATAGGAAAGAGCAAGTCGCTTAGGTAAGTTATTATTATTATTTATTTTATTGTTGGGGATTCATAGAGGGTACAAAAACCAGGTTACACTGATTGCATTTGTTATGCAAACTCCCTCTTATAATTGTGTCTCTCCCCAAAAAGTTGTGTCACACACTGTGACCCCAACCCTCCCTCTTTCCCTCTCTCTGCTCTCCCCTTCCCTTACCCCCTCCCTCCTTCCCTCTCTCTGCTCTTCCCTTCCCCTCCCCCCTCTCCTTCCCTCTCTCTGCTCTCCCCTACTTTTACCCCAACCCTCCCTCCTTCCCTCTCTCGGGTCGTCCCTTCTCCTTCCCCCTCCCCTTCCCTCTCTCTGCTCTTCCCTTCCCTTACCCCAACCATCCCTCCTTCCCTCTCTCTGGTCTCCCCTTCCCCCTCCCCCTCCCTCCTTCCCTCTCTCTGCTCTTCCCTTTCCCTTACCCCAATCCTCCCTCCTTCCCTCTCTCTGGTCTCCCTTTCCCTATCCTCTCCCTCCTTTCCTCTCTCTCCTATGCCCTTCCCCTACCCTCTCCCTCCTTCCCTCTCTCTGCTCTTCCCTTCCCCTACCGCCTCCCTCCTTCCCTTTCTCTGCTCTCCCTTCCCTTACCCTCTCCCTCCTTCCCCCTCTCTGCTCTCCCCTTCCCCTACCCCCTCTCTCCTTCCCTCTCTCTGCTCTCCCCTTTCCCTATCCCCTTCCTCCTTCCCTCTCTCTGCTCTTCCCTTCCCCTACCCCCTCCCTCCTTCCCTCTCTCTGCTATCCCCTTTCCCT
>CAUYPK010043492.1:0-21664 GCA_963574355.1 Loris lydekkerianus | reverse complement strand
TTTCAGCAGAGAGATCTGCAGTTATTCTAATATTCTTCCCCTTGTAGGTGATGGTTTTCTTTCGTCTGGCTGCTTTCAGAATTTTCTCCTTCATATTAACTTTAGTGAAATTGATTATGATGTGTCTGGGGGATGTCTTATTCGGGTTGAGTAGTGCTGGAGTTCTGAAATTGTCTGCTAGCTGAATTTCAGAATGTCTTAGCATGTCTGGAAAGTTCTCTTTTATAATCTCATGGAGAAGAGACTCTGTGCCTTGTGAAGCCACTTCATCGCTTTCGGGGATCCCTACAAGACGAATATTGATTTTCTTCGAATTATCCCAGAGCTCTCTGAGAGAGTGGTCTGTTTTTGCCCTCCATTTCTCTTCTTCTTTGAGAGTTTGTGAGTGTTCCAAAACTTTGTCTTCAATGTTAGAAATCCTTTCTTCTGCTTGTTCCATTCTGTTACTGAGGAATTCTAATGTGTTGCTAAGATCTTTGAGGGCTACAACGTCTTGTCTCAGTGTGTCAAAATCTTTGGTCATTTGGTCTTTGAATTCGTTCAATTCTTGAGATATCTTTTGGGGTTACTGCTTAGAATGCTAATTCGATCTTATTTCCTATCCAGATTCTGAATTCGATTTCTGACATCTCAGCTATTTGTGCATGGGATCTTGTGCTGAGTCTGCCCCATTGATCCTTGGGGGAGTTGATCTTCTCTGATTATTCAAATTGCCAGAATTTTTCTGTTGATTTCGCCTCATGATTGTTTTTCATCGTTGCCTCTGGCCGTCCTCAGAGTTGGGGAGGTGTCTCTCCAAGATGAGACCCCAGCGGGATCACTCTATTGTTGCTGGATCTTTGTAGGGAGTGACCCTGTGTAGTTCCTCTGGGGATTCCCCAGCCAGGGAGTTCTGGTTGTGGAAGCAGCTCCGTAGTGTGACACACCCGGATCCAGCAACAGGGCGGGTGGTAGTGTGCAGAGTTCTGGGAATTCGTGGCACCCAGTGACTTTGGCACAGAGAGCCCAAGGCTCTAGCAGTCTCTGGCCAGGAGAAGGGCTCTGTGCAGAGGCAGTGAAGGCTCCGGAGGGCACAGGCTACCAGAGTCCCTGGCCAGACGAGTGGGCCAGTGTGGAGGCAGGGAGGGTACAGTACGGAGGATGCAAGGTTGCGCAGCTCCCGCAATTCCTCGTCAGGGCATGCAGAGGCTCGGCTGACGTGGGTCGCAGGTCAGAGGTCGCGGCGCAGCTCTTATGGAGGTCCAGGTGGCGCCAAGCCCAGGAGTTGGAGGTTGCTATGAGCTATGATGCCATGGCACTTTACCCAGGGCAACAGCTCGAGATTCCAGTGTGCCAAAACCGGTCTCACTCTGTGTCTGAGGGTTAAGGCTGTAAGGCAGCTCATTCCCCGCCTTTAGGCTGCTCAGTCACTAGGTTACTAGCTCCCCCCTGATCCTTGCTCTGCCACCGTGAGGGCGGAGCTTGCCTGGGCAGTTCTCTCACAATGGCTCCCTGCTGTCCACATCCTTCTGGCTCAGCAGCTCAGACTGGGGCTCTAGACTGTGCCCAAAGTTCTCTGCACTCCTGCTTCAAGCTCTCTCCAAGGCAGTTCAACTGAGTGCCAAGTCCAAAAACACTGAAACAGTTCATAGGTAAGGCTTTTCCGGTTTGCACTCTCACTGCTGCTTGTACTTACGGCTGCCAGCGGGATTAAGTCGATTGAACACACGCAAGCACTTGCCAGTTTTCCACTGTTTTTGTTCTCTTCTTGGGGGTCCAGAAGTCCCTTGCTGACTTTCTGTATCCTCAAAGGGATGATTATAGGCAGATCCCACCAGCCAGAGATGCCTGGTATCTTATCTCCCCAGACTTACGGTGCCCAGTTGCAGGGAAGCTGTTACTCCTATGTTATTTATTCATTCATTCATTCATTCATTCATAGACAGAGTCTCACTATGTCACCCTTGGTAGAGTGCTGTAGCGTCACAGCTCACAGCAACCTCAAACTCTTGGACTTAAGCGATTCTCTTGCCTCAGCCTCCCAAGTAGCTGGGACTATAAGCATCTGCCACAACACCTGGCTGTTTTGTTGTTGTTGTAGTTGTCCTTGTTGTTTGGCAGGCCCGGACTTGTTTTGATCCCACCAATTCTGGTTTATGGCTGCCCTAGAAGCTGAGCTACAAACCCTGAGCCCTTTCAGTTATCTTACTTTATTTTATTTTTTGTTAATTAAATCATAGCGGTGTACCTTAATGCAATCATGGGGTGCCATGCACTGGTTTTATGTACAATTGGAAATATTTTCATCACACTGGTTAACATAGCCTTTCAGGCTTTTTCTTAGTTACTGTGTTAAGACATTTATATTCTACATTTAGTAAGTTTCACATACTCTTGTAAGATGCCTTTTAGTTATTTTAAATGACCAACTGACCTCTGTCTCGTTTTACAATTGCTTTTTTTTTTTAATCTGATAGGTCTTCAAAAGTAATTTTTATTTCTTTCCAGAGGTGGTGTGTGTGTATGTGTGTAAATGACAAGAGAAACTTCTATGAAGTAGACAGCTGAAAAGATTTACTTTTTTTATTGCCTCCATTCTATCAGGAAGAGGATATTAAGGGAAACAGAATTTATACATTCTAGAACCTTGAATAAAACCCGGATTTTAGGGCTGTTCCTTACGGTATGATCTCCTTTGACAGTGAAGGATTGACATAAATGCACTCTAACTTCAATGAAGAAGCCAAGTTGTGTTACACCCCAAGGATCTCTGTGAACAAAGGTTTGGACAGGCTAGTCAAGAAATCAAGGTATCCACCACGGAAGAGATGGGAGGATGCAGCAGAGGCAGTAGTTCTGATTAGTGCTCCCAGTCCCAGTAGTTGCTCTCCAGCAATATATTAAAATGCTGTCCCTGTTATCAGAATGCTAAAACTTGAAAAATGTTGGAAGATTGTCCAGTAACCATTTAGAGTGGATTTCCAGTTAAGACTTTGATTACTTGTTATGTAGTTGTTTTGCCTAAGGTAAAAGTTTCAAGCAAAGGAAACCAAGCTGAAAACTTAATGTCATGTAGAAGCATTTTTCTTTTACACAAAAGCACGGTAAGTCTAATTGGTTTCTGTTGTATGATTTGGTAGTTGCAAAGAGCTGTTCTGGCAAGGTTAAAGCATATTCTCTGGGTTTTTTCTCTGCCTCTGACTTTGTTTTGCTTTGCAGGACTACAAAGCTGATGAAGACCCAGCGTTATTCCAGTCAGTCAAGACCAAGAGAGGCCCTTTGGGACCGAACTGGAAGGTACTAGATGCTGACCTTTCTGACAGGCAGAGTGTTGGCAACAGACCACTTGACAGGTCCTGAATCTTGAAGAGCTGGTGCTGTTTAAGTGAAAATAGAAATGGCACAGAAATAATTTTATTTGCAATAAGGACTTAACAGCCAGTTGCAGTTGGCTGGAGAGTCTGTCTGCATTAACAAACAGAACAGAGCTAGACTCACTTTCTCAGCATAATGTTATTCTGATAAGTCTTAAAAGAGACAAGTGATTTAGTCTTTGGGGATCATAATGCCCTTTTTTGAGACTTAAAGTAGTATGAATATCTATGTTAAATGAAGGTTTATAGTTTAAGTTTAGTCTTAATAAAAACTGAACAAGTTCTCTGTACCCGAGTTCATGTTCTTGGTCTTTCAGTAGTTACATTTTTAGAAATCAGGACACAAGAGGGCAATTTTTGTGGCAAGTAGTTGTTTTCAAATAAAGTGCACACTTACATTTTATTCATGGAAATAAGAAAAATAATGTGGGGGTGGTGCCTGTGGCTCAGTGAGTAGGGCGCCGGCCCCATATACTGAGGGTGGCGAGTTCAAACCTGGCTCTGGCCAAACTGCAACAAAAAATAGCCGGGCATTGTGGTGGGTGCCTGTAGTCCCAGCTACTCAGGAGGCTGAGGCAAGAGAATCGCCTAAGCCCAGGAGCTGGAGGTTGCTGTGAGCTGTGATGCTACAGCACTCTATACTGGGCAATAAAATGAGACTCTTGTCTCTAAAAAAAAAAAAAAAACAGAAAAAGAAAAAAAAAAGTAATGTGAAGGTAATCATTTAAATTGTTACAGAAATACAGTGTGTTTTTAAGGCATCCACTAAACTAAATGACGTATTTTTAAAGAAGGCTTAATGTGTTAATGGCAAGTTATTATAACTAATTTGACAGAAGAGGTGCATAAAAACCTAAACATGCCCAGAACAGATTTTGCACCCAAAGAGTTTTACTTAGTAACCAATCTGTCCCTGCTGATGCCAGCCATAGGTCTTTGATACATATCTAGTTGTTAGTTTTTGCTGTCACGTAGAGGATTACTTCATAGTCCCACAGGTAGCTCATTGAGTAGTTCTCCATGGATTTCATACTGTTTTGTTTTGTTGACAATCTTGCACATCAACTAAAAGGAAGAATAAGTCTGACTTGTTTTATTAGAAACGATTCATAATTATCTTATCTTATCTTCACATTTGTTCTCCAAGTAGTGTTCAGTTTAAAATTCTCCCAATTTAATGGCCATGACTGGAAACTTTTAATACCCACAAGTGATTATATATCACTAATAAATTCAGTAATAAATTGAGTATGCCTGATCTAAACTTGAAATGAGTACTGGCTCTAGCTGATGGCACTTTTATAGGTAATAAAGGGGCCTAAACTTGAGGCTTGGGGGTAAATTAAATATTGAAATATCATATATTTCAAATATCAAATTTTTATACTTTACAAGACAATGCTGTGTTACGTGGTGGGGTTATTGTCTTTGGGCTCAAATATTTGTATATGAACTCCTAACTGATTTTATAACAGGCAGCAAAAGTTTGATGCTATGGCTTTTACCTGACTTTTGACTTTTTGGGAATTAGGAATATATACAAAGTCTGACCAGTAAGTTCATAACCTCATCGTTAAAACAGTGCTGAGCTAGCACCTTCCTCTCTTCTCCTCCTTGGACATCGTGTCCTTCACTCGCTCCACTGTTTTCTCCACCAACTACTGGTTCCTGGGCTCCGTCCAGGTGCCCAGCTACAGTGTCTGGCCCACCAGCAGCATGGACAGGGTCTATTTAGGTGCCAGGGGCTCGGGCTCCCAGATCTCCATGTCCCACTCCACCAGCTTCTGGGGTGGCTAGGGGTCAGAGGGCCTGGCCACAGGGGTCTGGTGAGAATGGGGCATCTGGTAGGGCATCCAGACCGAGAAGGAGACCATGCAAGAACTGAGCGTCCACCTGACCTCCCACCTGGACAGAGTGAGAAACCTGGAGACCAATAATTGGAGGCTGAAGAGCAAAATCTTGGTATACCTGGAGAAGAAGGGGCCCCATGTCAGGGACTGGGTGCATTACTTCAAGACCATCGAGGACTTGAGGGCTTAGATCTTTGCAAATTCTGTGGACAATGCCCACATCCTTGTGTGGATTGACAATACCCACCTTGCTGCTAATGACTTTAGAGTCATTATGAGATAGCTGGCCATGCACCAATCTGTGGAGAGTGACATTCATGGGGTGCTCAAGGTTATTGACATTGAGTGACATTCATGGGGTGCTCAAGGTTATTGACAACACCAGTGTCATTTGGCTGCAGCTGGAGACAGAGATCGAGGCTGTCGAGGGGGAGCTCCTCTTCATGAAGAAGAACCACAAGCAGGAAGTAAATGGCCCTGCAAGCCCAGATTGCCAGCTCTGGGTTGTCTGTGGAGGGAGATGCCCCCAAATCCTAGGACCTGAGCAAAAATGGTGGACATGAGGGCCCAGTATGACAAGCTGGCTTAGAAGAACCATGAAGAACTAGACAAGTACTGTTCCCAGCAGATCGAGGAAAACGCCACAGTGGTCACCTCATAGTCTGAGGTCGGAGTTACTGAGATGATGCAAACAGAGCTGAAATGGTAGTCCAGTCCTTGGAGATGGACCTGCACTCCATGAGAAATCTGAAGTCCAGGTTGGAGGACAGCCTGAGGGAGGTGGAGGCCTGCAACGCCATGCAGATGGAACATCTCAGTAGGGTCCTGCTGCATTTGGAGTCAGAGCTGACACAGACTTAGGCAGTGGGGCAGCACCAGGAGTAGAAGGCACTCACTGCTGAACATCCAGGTCAAGTTAGAGGCTGAGATCACCACCTACCTCCGCCTGCTGGAAGATGGGGAAGAGGTCAGCCTTGGTGATGCCCTGGACAGTATTAACTCCATGTAAACCATCCAAAAGACCACCACCTGCAGAGGATAATGGATGGCAAATTGGGGTCTGAGATCAGTGACACCAAAGTACTGAGGCACTGAGGCAGTAAGAGCAGTGTGCCCTTATACCAATAAAGAGTTCAAAGGTCCAAAAAATTGCTACATACTTTATTGCTAGATAGCATTGTGGTCACCTTCAAAGTACTCCCCTTGGGAAGCCACACATGGATGCTGCCCATTTTGAATCTAAGCCTAAAATGGGTATATTAGTAACCACCTCAGAATGTTGTGAAAACTAAGTGAAATAATGTTAAGTGCCGAAGGCTGGGGAAGGGCCACAGTAAATGAATTTTCAACCATCATCACTCTTGGAGGTTAAATCCATAATTATTCTGCCTATCCTAATTATGACTAGTTATTTCTTATCTGTATCTAGTGTGCAGGGTTCCCTTCATTCTAGTATCTAGGAATTGTTGAACACTTTCTGTCTCACCTCTTTATTTCTCATGGTTACATATGTTTAAGGAGTATTTTACTTAAAGCAGGGGTCGTGGCTTAGAGAGGATTTGCTAGCAGGGGATGATGAGGCTGCTCAGGAATAGATTTTCATATTTTCCACGTTTGTTAAGAGTATAAACTATTTTTTAAGCCTGTGGTATAAAACACATCTTTTATTTTTTAAAAACAACAAGCCCAGAGATGCAGGCCATAGTTATATATTAATTTTACCTCTGAAGAAGGAATGTTTTAAATCCCAGCACATGAATTATATTTTGTTACGTGGGGTTCAACACTTGATTAAGTGACTGTGTGCATGGTAATATGGGAACGATTTATAACCTGATTAAGATTTTTGCTTTAAGGCAGAATTGTGCATTTCTGATGGATGTAAATGTCTTGCTTCTCTGTAGCTCTGTGTGTGTGTGTGTGTGTGTGTGTGTGGTGACACTGAAATGACTGCCTATTCTGATGCTTATCAAAAACTTTGTGTGGATTTCGTTTAGCTTTGCAGTTTGCCTTCTCTGATCTGGGTGAAGAATGATCATTTTAACAAGTTGAAACACTACCTATGAAGATTATGGTATTACTTTCACCCTGTGACAAGGCCTCATTTCTTTCTTCATTTAAGTCAGAAATCTCATGAAGGCTACTTAAATTTCTGTGTATACAAATACATGATGGTTAACAATTAGGCCTCAAAGGTCTTTGTAGGGGGTTTTGCTAAAGCATCTATCTTTTACAGTGCTTGACATGTCTTGGAAATCTCAGGCAGTACTCTGAATGTTGAAAGTATATGAGGGGATCAGGTCAAATAAAGAAGATGATCTGGAAATTTTAGTGGTTTTTATATCATCCTTATATATGTTCTCTTTCTAATTAAAAGGCATATCCTATTTGTCTTCTGTGTTAGTTAATTCCAGTTTGAGCAAGTGCTCCACCAGTTGGAGCTGGTCCTTTCAGTTTGTCATACTGTTTACTTGCTCACTTAGGCTTTGATTCACTCTAGAATGGCTGTAGAGGCCATTGCAGATCCTCCAAGCTAGTGGAGAGTATCCATTTTTGTGGGTTACAGAGATGCCAGTTTGTTTACTGCCATACTACCAAGATTGTTTGTGGGTTATAGAGATGCTACTACTACACATCTATGAAAAGATGGTAGTATACTTGGTGGCAATGGCCTAACATAAACTACAAGATGCTTTTGGCCGGGGATAGGAGGAATGGAAGTGGGTGATGAGGGAGAAGTTGAAATCTAGGTGTGGAAATCTCTTTTGAGGTAGAGACTGGTAAGAAAGCCACCTAGAAGCTCCAGTAGCTGCTGAGCAGTGTCCTTCATCTAGTAGTTGCCCTAAGTGGAAAGACTGAGAGTACTCTTGTTTTTCTTAGTCTAGACATGTCTGTGAAGCCCAGGAAGGCTGTGAAGGCATTTGAAAGTAAGCTCCTTCCCTGTAATTTCACATTTGAAACCCCATTTTGGGTTGCATAAAGAGACTTAATAAATAGTTTCTAGTATGACCACATTTTGGATTATGTACAATAAAGCAGACCTTCAAACTAGCTGATTCTTTTGTTTTGAGCATCTAATTTGGTGACCAGATTTTTAATTTAATTTCTGAAGTGCATATTTAGCACATAATATGTTCTAATTATACTAACTGCTGCTGAGGATACTGAAAAAAAGCCCTTCCACATGTTCAAGAATCTAAGAGCCCTAAGAATGAGATTTGATTAGTTCTAGCTTTTTCTTAGCTACTGAATGCTTCTGTTTCAGGCAGAGCTGAAGGATTCAGGTGTGGATGGACAAATGAGTATCATACTCAGGTTTGAGAAGTGCTCTGGCAATGTGGGGTTCTTGCAGAGGTTCTTCCAAACACTTTGAGGAACATAAAGTTTTCATTTAAAGGTGAATTTGGGGTTTCACTTGTACATGGTATTGTTCCTTAAGCAACTGGACATGAGCATAAAGCACATATCATAGTTTTGTTTAGTAAAATGGGTGTGAGCCGCATAAAAATTAAGTTGTGAGGAACATGGAAGATGTTAATTGACTGTCCTTTCACAGGCAGTAAGCTTTCCTGTCAGCATTGCATTTTGCGTATTACGAAATTATTTTAACCTACAATTACTTTAATCTTTTGAACTTTATTTCACACTTCTTTCATTTAACATTTCCCATTTGCCCAAACAAATGAGAATCTCCCACCTCTCGACCCCACTAGAGTTGATGACTTTTTCATGGCACTTAAGTCTTGAGTCTGGGCCATAGTGTATATGTTTCCTCATCTCCCGTTGCTCACGCTGAGTTTTAGACCATAAGCTCTGTCTGACCTGAGGTTTGCTCAGAGTAGGTGCGTAGTATTTGCTGAATTCACATTAATTATGTAAACCAGATGAGAATCAGTTCAATGTTGAACTTGCCATGTAGTTAGGGAAATATAATGGCCAATGTAGGTTTGTTCAAATGACTCCTTAAATAAAGTTGAAAGAGAATAGCAGTGAGTTGGAGAATGGGGTTCCCTTTGAAATTCCAGAGTGCTTATTTCATGTATATTCTGCAATCTTGTGTTGATATTTACTGATGATAACACACTGGCAGCAGCTCAGGCAGTGCATTTATTTTTAACTTTCTTAGTGAAATCTGGGTTGAAAACTTTCATCACAAAATTTACAGCTAAAATAAAAAAATTAAAATAAAAAAATTTGAGCCTTGCAGAAACTACTTTGTATAGTATACATCTATTCCAGCTTCATCCCAACACATTTTTAAATAGGAAAAAACATAGTTGGCATAGCTAATCAAAGTATAAGACACCTGCATTTTAAGTTTTCAGAATGCCTTTGGATTTCTTTCTTTCTTTCTTTTTTTTTTTTTTTGTTCAAATCTTAATTCTCCTTTGTATATTTATATATTTGTCCCAGATTTCAGAACTGGTTTTTGTGGATAACATGGACTGATTGCTCACCCTTCCAGTTAAACACACTGTGTTTTGTTTGGTTATATTGTGTGGCTCTAGTATACATTACTCCCCCTTAGGCCTTGACCACATACCTTAGAGTAACCTAATACGCGTTGTTAAATCAAAAACATGATTTGCGTTTGGGAGTTTCATTTATAGTTAGAAACATGAAATGTAAGGAATTCAGTGAATATACAAACTATTTAAATATAACTTTAGAAACATTTCACAACTAACTAGTGCTTGCTGTATTACAGATAAAATTTAAATTATGCAGAGATGAGTCATAATTTGGGATTCTTTCTTTAGCCCATGACATTCATCTTATAGAACTTTTGATGGTTCTTATTGTAACCATCCAGGCTTTGCCTTCTTTTAAAATTGTTCTTTTAAATGTTCATACTTTTAATCTATGTAAAACTCTTGTTTACTCTTAGATTAGGAAAGAATTAATTTTAACTATTTTGCCTTAGATAAGGATATGCTATGTTTGAGTTGGATTGGAGTCATGTGTTAAAGATCTTAATTCAGATTTTGGTTTATTTGTTTTGGGGTTATGTTTTGACTAACGCAAAGTAAAGAATCAGAAAACAATTGTATTCTTTGTGGTCACTTGGGAAACTTTGCTTCACACCAGGATGTGAGCCTCCTGAAGGCTGAGGAGAGAGTCAACCCTAGACCTTTTTTCGGTCCTATGGATCCAGAACATTGCTCTGAGGATGGGTTTCAAATGTTCTTTCCAGTTGATATTTTTCACATTTTGAAGGATACACGTTTCTTCACAAGAATGTTTATGATACTCCTGAAACCATATAAATTTTACATGTGTACCTTGTGATTACCTTTAAGAAAAATTAAATATGGACTGAATAAATTATATATTAAAGATCTTAATTCAGCTTTTAGCTTGATTTTTGTTTAATTTGATTTATTAAACATCAAAAAGAAAAGCAGGAAAGGGTATAGATAGTCAAAGAAGAATGAAGACTTGAAAAAATAATACCCAGATAATTGAGAGCAAAGTAAATCTTTGTCCTAAAATATTCAGCAAACGGCAAAAACATTTTTAAGAGTTCGTTTGTTTTTTTTTTAAGGCATATTAGGTTTTCTATGATTATAAAATATCTGAATTTTGAAAATAATCATACAAAAAAAATAAAAATTAGTTGTATTCCCACCATTTAATTACTACTATTTGATATGTTTCCTGATTCATGTAATTTATTTTATCACACATGTTTATACCACATATAGATAGAGTTATATTAATAAAATTATCCCTTTTCCTCCACATTGTTAACTGTTCTTTGAAAAGATGGTTTTTAATGGCTGTATGCATAATAGTGTGTTGTTTGGAAGGCTTGTGAAGTATTTCTCCACTCTTCTTTAGTGGGTGTTGAAGTTAATAATTACTAAGTCCAAGTTTTGCTATTACAAATAAATCTTTTGTGTTACTGTTTCCTTATCTGATAAATAAGATACATTTCTGAAAGTGGATTACCAGGTTAAAGGACGTTAGATAAGGATACAAATAGCTTTAAGACTTTTTATTACATAATATCAGATTTCACCTCAGAAAGATGGTACTAAAATGATTCTTTTAGTTTTTAACTTCATTGCATTTAAGCGTTTTTATGGTTTTGTTTTATCATTAAGAATGGAGAATTTTAAGGCCATATTCTTAATTTAATCACTAGTTTTAAAACCATAGCTCAAATTAAGAGATGACCACCATAGATCATTTTTAGAATTGGATGAGACCTTAAATGTCATGTGTATATTAATAATAATTAAAGAAAAGAAATATATAGTTTATAGGTTCTCAACTTCCTCCTGGAAATTTTTATGTTTCTAGGCAGCAGGCTGTTTACTTATTTTTTAGTTGGTTTACATGTTCATCTCTGAAAGGTTTTTAAAAAAATAATTACTTGTAAATTGGATGGAAAACCAAGAGCAGATTGCGATTGAGCATACATTTTAGATCTGGAAAGATAGCTTAGAGAACTATTTCTTTTTTGTCTAATGACTTATAGTTTAAAATAAATTTTATGGGCCAGTGTTACTTTATAAATTACCAGTATTAACTTAATTGATTTGAGCAGCTTGCCAGAGTCCTTAGAATGTAAGAAGCAAACTTGAGTAATTGTTGAAATCACATGTGTGTGCTCTGTTCTTGCTGGCCAGCATTGGTATAGGCATGTTTGTATTCAGCTTATTTCTTTAATTAGAACCATGCTTCATTTTGTTGTTTTTATAAAGTTGTTGGAGAATTCTGAAGAGTCAGTGTTCTATATGGTATACCAGAGGCTTTCATTGAGAACAAGGTGTCCAGTGATTTGGAGTTAGAGAATGAAGCTATCAGCAGCCTATAATTAATAGAAATGTTCAATTTAAAAGGTATCTTAGGGTTAATCAGTAGTTTGGTGGGGTACTCAGCTGTAGAAGAAATTCAGAGTGGGTGTATGGGCAGGGGGGATATTTTGTTAAGCCCTGGCATATTACAGAACAAAACACAAAATTATAGGAAGTTTTAGGACAAGCCATTTGATGACAAGAACATGATATACTTACCACCTAGTACCAGGTAGTCTAGTACCAGCTCTGGTCCTTAGGGAACTAAGTTCACTCACCCCACTTTTAGGTTCACCTCAGTGGTGGTTGGAGATCTCTGACAGAATCTAGCCTTTCCTACTACAGGTGGAGAAGTGAGGCCCACAGAGGTTAAGGAGTTTACTTTGCATAATGGAACTGCATCCCGAGTCCCCTTACTCCTACTCTAGTGATATTGGTTGGCAGGTATATCTAACAATTAAAGTGCCCTGTTCTATGTATATACCTAAACTGAGTTGCATATGAGGGTTTTTAGGGACACTTATTAGATTAGAAGATACCTGAGCATTGACTGATTACTTATTGAGAAAATGATCCTTGAAACACCAATAATGTAATTTCAGTGAAGGTGGGCACTCAGAAGCTAGCTGTGTCTTGTGGAAAGCTGGTTGACTGCATGCCAGGGACCTACCTTCATGGCACAGAGGTGGTAGTGATATGTAATTATGTGATTTTAGTACAGAGCCACAACATCACAAGACGAGTGTGTTACCTGGAAGAGATTACTGGCACCAAGGGTACCATAATATACATAATTACACTCTTCTCTACCAGCCACTTTTATGTCCTCTGACAACACCTAGCATAGAGGGAAGTGTAAGTGGTGCCCATTTAATGCTTAATGAATTAAACTTATTCATAAAGCATTCGGTAGCAGGTTTGTGTGTTTATGTATGCGTACACATATGAGTATGTGCTGAATTTTCACATTAATACTGTTTTGTGGGGGGAAATCCCTGGAAAATAGAGCTAAACTAGCCAAGTTCTATTAATATTCTCACTTGCAAAAGGACAGTTTGCTGTAATATTTTTGTTTAAATGTTTGTGGTGTTAACCTCAATGATTTAACCAATATATCAGGTCATTATTCAGAAGATGAAATGTTATTACAGAACAGGTGTCCTTAGAAAAGTTGATCAGGCATGTAATATGCTGCAGAACTTTCAATCACCAATTTTTTCATATAGCATATCCCTGTAATTAACTTGAAACTGGAATGTCAGATAACTTGGGAAAAAAATGTGGTTTACTGTTATGATGACATAAATGAAGAATGATCTTGAAGTTTTAGAGTAACACTAGAAATTCAACATTTGTTGAATTTACGTGGCTGGATGGAAGGAATCTTTGCTCACACACAGCTTATTGAAAGTGGAATGTGCAAACAAGTTGAAGCTGACAAGAAGCAGGGGTGGCACACAGTGTGCCTAATCCTGGTGTATGTCTGAGAGTCATGTGAAGCTGAGAAGCCTTACTTAGTCCTTACAACAGTTCTAAGACAATGTAGCTTTTTAAAAAATCATCATCTTATAGGCATGCCTAGATGGGGTCTTAAAGCTTACAGAGCTTTTACCCAGTCCCTATCTGCAGTCCACCTCTGCTGTCTCTGATACTTTGATATGTGCCTTCTGCACTGGGCAGTGAGCTCCTGAGGGCAGGATCATGCCTGTGTTTGCTCATTGCCATGAGCCAAGGGCTCTTCTGGGTTAGCTCAGGAGTGTTTTGGTCACCCGGGCAGTGGATCTGTATACTAAATGGACCTGTAGTGAAAACACTGATCTGTGCTGCTGGTTCCTGGTTGACTCCCACTCATGCCTTCCTGAAAAGAAACATGCTAGTGTTGAACTCACCACGGCAGAGCTCGTACTGATAGGTTGCACAGAAGTCGTCAGGGATCCCATAGTTGCCATCCCCCCCTCAGTTTTTATAATGAAAATTTTCTGAACCGACCAAAACACTGAATGAGTAGAACAGCAAACACCCCACCACCTACAGTAATTATCGATACTTTACTGAGTTTGCTTTCCCTTCCTCTCTTCCCCTTTTCACACAGATACATATTTTTAATTTTTTTGGCTAAACCTAAAATTTCAGAGTGATATTTTATACTCTGTACCTAGGGTGACATAATCTGGGGCTTTAAATTCTGATTGCTTTTTTTTTTTTTTTTTTTTTTAATGTTTTCTCATGAAAGTAGATTGCAGATATGTGTGTTTTCTTAAATCTCTTTTAATCCAGGTAGTCCCTCCACCTCTATCGCTTGGCTTTTTTTAAAAAGTACCTTATTTTCCCTTGTTTAACAGAACAAGTCTTGATTTGATTCCTGACTCCACTATTTAAACTGGGGTATAATCATTTGTGGAATTTAAAGTCTGTATATGTAGGAGATTTGCCTATGAATACTTGATAATTATAGATCATTTTCACTGCTGCTTCACTTTTCACATTTCACTTCTGTTGAGAATGTTCAGTTAATAAACAGAGCCACTCCATTTGGCAATATTTCACGATACATGAGAGACTGAACTTTCTCATCATTTTTTATTGTACACTCAATCACATCCCCAGTGGGAGTGTAATAATGGGATTATGAGAACCCTTACGTATTAAAGGCTCACTATTGATAGGATGTGAATAGAATTTGGTATTTAATAAGAAATCAGAATAGTGTGATTTGAGGCAAAACAATGCGCCTATTAAACTTTAGAGCTAGAAAGTAACTTGGTTTGTGGACGTAGGGTTTGTGGCAAGGGAACTCTATGGCTTTTGCTAAAATGATTTTGAATTTTCAAATATCTGAATTGAATACATATGAGATTGTAATTTACTTCATGTATGTCTGTGATATCGTTATGCAACAGTCAATTTTAATCAAAACGTAAATATTTAAGTCATGACTTCTCCTTTTCAATTTTCCTCATCTAGAAGGAGCTGGCAAACAGCCCTGACTGTCCTCAGATGTGTGCCTATAAGCTGGTGACCATCAAATTCAAGTGGTGGGGACTGCAAAGCAAAGTAGAAAACTTCATTCAGAAGGTAAAATCTGTTCAAAATGTAGTGTCTTAAATTTAGGGTAAGATTTGAGCTAGCTATTAATGGGATTTTTATTTCCTTATTACTCCCCCCCCCCTTTATGAGATGAAAATTACTGTCCCTGCATACTTAATTTCTGCCCTTCTTTTTATCCCTAGAAACATCAAAGACATGCCAGCAGAGGCTTTAAGGTGCTTTGTTTGGAGAAGAATACAGCACTTTTTTTGTTCAATGTGCTTTACTTGAGGTTTGCCCAGCACTTCTGTAACAAGCCCTTTCCATGTACAGCATGTCTCTAGGGTGGCCTGGCATTCTGGCCTTGGCTTTAAGGAGAGGGCAGGCCCAGCCTTCTGCCCCAGCTCAGCTGGACAATCTGCCCCCAATATCTCATGGTGTAAATACCTTCCACTTTCATAGGATTTATCTTTAGAGGTCCTCACTGAGAATAGACACCCCCTGGGCTAAGGTGACACAGTCTGAGGATCCAGATTCTAATTAATGTGAAAATAACATGGGCAGTTAGATCTAAAAATGGGGAGAATTGTAGTTGTATAAATACACATCATTATTAATATACAAGAAATGTAGAACGTTTCCTTGGTATTTTCATAGAGTGTTGAGTATTTATTCCATATTTTTATAAAGGACCCCCCCAATTATATCTCAGACACCCACATCTAATTATATCACCATAACCTTTCTATTTTTAACCTGTAGCTGTTGTAACTTTTTAGAAGAAAAGGAACTCAAAGTGCTAGAAAACTGCCTGCTTGCAGTTGACCCATAGTGGGCACTCTGTAAATAGTGGCTTCCTCTTGGATCATAATAATAGATCAGCAATCCAGTTCTAATAAATAGAAGTCACATGTGTAATTGAAGCAAGTCTTTTCTGCTCATGGAAAAAAAAAAAAAGAAAAGAAAAGTCGAAGATTACCCAGAAGTACTTACTGTTCTGTGCACTTTTCTCTTTTGAGAAAGTTGAGTAAAACTTAAATAATTCAACAATTAAAACCACTGATTATGTACATAGTTTTATATATTTAGTAGCAGTAACATGTAGTGCAGAAAAATTAATGGAGCGTATGTAATGATTCTTAATAAAACATCTGTATTCCAAAGAATCCAGGACTCTTCAGTAACTTCACAGCATTCCTTTGAATTGCAGGGAGGTTAAGAATGATAATCTGTATAGTGCTGTAGCAGAAAGAATCTAGTTAACCTTTGCTCATTGACATTTAGAAACAGGTAGAAATAAATCTGACCTAGAAGAAGTGTGTTGGATCAGATCATACACATCACATTATTTTTAGTCTCTACTAGATCATGGTGCATTTGCCAGAGGAGATTGTTTCCCATTTCACAGAGAAAGGTTTCTTTTTATTTTGCTGTGTACAATGATAACAGGATGGAATTGAGATTTCTGTTTATATAGAGTGGCCTTTTAAAACCAAGCATATGTAAATTTCATAAGTTAATCAGGGCATGTAAAGCTATAATGTGTCTTTAGGCTTAGATTTTTACCATCTTAAACTGCTTTTTCTTGTGTGTGTTTTTACAGCAGGAAAAAAGGATATTTACAAACTTTCATCGCCAGCTTTTTTGTTGGATTGACAAGTGGATTGATCTGACAATGGAAGACATTAGGAGGATGGAAGATGAGACTCAGAAAGAATTAGAAACAGTAAGACTTTCTGCTCTATGGCAGTTCTCTGATTTCCCCTTTCCTTAAATTGTGCACGTGCTTAGTGAATGTAGAGTTAAAATTAGGAAGGGTGTTATTACACTTACTCCTCCATCTATTTATCCTCATCAAAATGGAGTTTCTTAAACACTGATATTCTTTCACATGTTCTGATTTCCCTTTCATTGTTCATCTTTCATGAACGTAGAGCTTTCTTGAAACCCAGAGATTTTGTATTCCTTCTCCACACATACGTTTTCTGTGCTGGTACCTGGATCACATTCCTTTTAGAGACTCACTTTGTTAGAGCAAGTTGCCTTCGGCTCAGTTTGTATCTCAGTAGGTTACAGATATTAGCACAGTAAGTCCTCATTCCCTCTTCTGTAGAAAAGATAAGGCTAATGTTATTGTCACTGATTCCAGAAATGCCTCCCCCCCCCCCCCCCAGATAGCAGTGGATCCTTATTTCTTCTTAAGCTTTAGGCAAATTCAGGAAGTCAACATGCCGTGTCTCAGTGTTAAAACCCACCTCACCTCTTGCTGCCCCTCAGTGAGCAGGCCCTGTAGCCAGTGGGCATCTCCCACCATGGATTCTTCCTTGGTTTCTTCCTGCATGTCTGGTTTTGTTTTTGCCTTGGGCCCGCACGTCTTCCGTTGGCAGTATGGCCCCATGGGGAAACAAACCAAAGGACCGTCCAGGGGCTGTTAGTGGTTTACATGCGATCATCTCCACCCCTGCCAGAAGGACCAGTTTTGGAAGACCTGCAGGTGTGATTATTTAACAAATGCCTATGTGTGTGAGGCAGGAACTCCATTTAATCACAGGAGAATGGCAGCAAATCAGGTTCTCTGGCACTGAAGGAAATCTTTTTCTCTGGCACATAGCATCGTTTGAATCTGTGTTTAAAATTGCTTACTTTTGGTGATTACAGCAGATCTGCTTCTAATTAGCTTTATACAAACGTTCTGAGAAGAGCAGGACATATTTTCTTAATAAGGCAATAAAATGTTTTAACCTTATGTATACATAAAGTAAACTATAAGCAGACTCCAACTTATGAGTGGATTTTATTCCCAAAATTAAAATGATTGTTTAAAATTTGGAACATACTTTCCCATAGAGGCAACATTATAAATTGGGGTTTGGCTTCTAGGTTAGCCAATAGAAGCCTCTTTGGCCCCTGTTTCTCATAGTAGTAAGACTCTGAGTTCTAGAAATTGGGAATAGGGTGGTAAAATAGCAAAGGCAGAAGAAGACACTCGCCCACCCCCTGATTTTTAGTCTGGCCACAGGCAAAATGTTTAAACAGGCAAGAATAGGTCATGGGCACTTGCTACTCTTTTCATGCCTCTCTTCCACTTTTGTCCCTTTCTTAAGAGTCAGGTACCCTTTTCTTTTTTGACTCTTAACAAGCTTCCTTCCATCTCCTTCCCAACTCTGCCCCACCCGGTTTTAGTCCCTTTTCTCTTGCCTGCCTGATTTTGCTTCCTCCAAGTGCTTCAGACTCCTGAGATGCCTGCCAGCTCTGCCTTCAGCCCATCTGAGCAGCTTGTGTCCACTGAACATGAAAAAGAAACAGCATGATTACACTCATTCACACTTACTTTTGTGATAGAACACTGGCATTTCCAACAATGATTTACCAACACCAAGAGAAAACAAAATGGATTTATTTTTGTTGGTTCAAACCCTTGGGAAAGAACCCTGTCTCTGTGCTGAGTCAGTGACGATTACATGAGGAAGAATAGTTACCATGGCTGGGTGATGAATTTAGCCCTCCCTGCTTTGAGCCCTTGGGCAGAACTTAAGTGAGACCTCTTCCCCAGGGGAGTGCTCTGGCTTCCCTCACTGTACTTGAACACAGAGCAGTGTCAACATGATGAAACTCTCTTGCAGAGCTAGTGACTTGTGCCCACGTGCGGCAGTGGGTCTGCAGGCTCAGCTGCTTCTGTCCGTGCAAGTCAGTCAGTTTGAGTTGAGATTTGCACTTTAGAAGAAGGTATAAGATAGACAACTAATTACATAGAAGCCAAATTTATTAGACAATATCATCATTGTATCCACATGGCTCAAACAAATTGGTTGGTAGAAATCTGTTATTGGTTCATGGTGGAGAAGCCCCGTGATTTCTTTGTTAAATATTTCAAACACATTTTAAGGCATTTCAGGAGTAAGTGCTGATCATCTTAACCTTAAATGCCATTTAAGTCCTTTTGCTGTAGGTCACTGGGGAGTGATTCAGTGTACATGACAGTGCTGCTCCCCTGAGTCCTAATAGCTGGTTTGTGGCCATCTTTAGGAGGAGGGATAGTACCTGTGGGCCAGAATATCTCTCCAGGAGGCACTGCCTCCTGAAGAGGCTTAACTTGTCCTCTTCACCACTCAGGAATTTCCCCTTTTCTTGAAGTCTTGACATCTGATGATAGAATTTGATACATTGTAATGCTCTTACTTCACAACTATTTTAAGAATTGGATTTATTTCAAATGGGTTTTTGGCCCTAGAGAGGTTAGGCACGGGAGGAATGCCCTGCCTGTAATCCTGCAGGGAACTGCTGGAGTTAGGTTTGGCAGCAACAGGAGTACTTTGAGTAGCTCACACACTGGGAGTGGAGGGGGAGAGTTCGTGTTGTTTTGGAAATGTGTTTATCACACTTGGCTTGTTTTCTGTGCACTTATTTCTTGATTTTTCTCATTCAATTTTTTTTTTTTTTTTTTTTTGTCCCTAACCTGTTATTGTGAACGCCTGTTCTTTCTCATACATACTGTGTCCTGTATTAGTTGCCGTATTTTATTTCTGTGTTGCTTGTTCTTTCTTCCATTCTTCTTTTCATTCTTCCTCTTTTTAATAAACTTCCTATAAAGAACTCCACTCAGAGACTTTGGTCTCAGAAGCAGCCAGAGGTGGCCACACCAACATGGCTTTCTGTGTGGTCAAGGACCAGGCCATTGGGGCATTTTCTCACATCATATTGCAAACAAGTTTATTTACCCATTGGCTATCTTTGATAATCGAGTATCATCAGTTTGTGAGCTTTTCTACATTCAAGAATAGATATATAATACATTTTTTGTGCTTGTGTGAAAATAGCCTTTTGCAAGATTGTATTTAAAACACAGATTACTAGAGGGACCTCAGAACTTCATTCTTCATATAAATAATGGTTGCAAATAGGCAGCTATCACTTCATAATCTGTTCTAGATCTTTTTTTCCCCTTGCTGACTAACCCCTATTTAGAGTCTGATTTTAGCAGCTCACAATTTTATTTTACGTTTAGATGCGTAAGAAGGGTTCCGTTCGAGGCACGTCGGCTGCTGATGTCTAGATGATTCCCCTGTAGGGTCAGAGACAATATCAAACTGTGTAAGTGAAGACCTGGGTAAAAAGATGTTTAAAAACCTATACCTTCTTGGTGATGGGTAGTTAACTTGCTGAGCAGAGGCTCTAAGTGTTAAGTGTGGTTTTATTTTTAGGATTTAAAAGATAAATATTTTAGAAATTGACAATGAATATTTGCATTATTCTTTAATAATTTCATCTGTGGAACAGGTTACTTTAATAATCCCAGGCTAATGTTACAGGTTAAAGCCCAGCTACTAAGTGCACATGTTCATCACATAGTGTTGTCCTAGTTGCCAACTGAATTTTTGATAGCCAGTTAACTGACCTGTTTCTCAGTAGCCATTCATGGTTAATAAGGAAATAAGTAAAAGCATTTCAGATCAAACAAAGATTCTTCATCCTGTAGCATAAGGGCCAACCTCAAGGGTTTGAGATGAAATTTTTTCTGTGACCAGAAAGTCTTCCTTCATGTTTAATCTTCAGTTTAGCTTTACTCTGTATAAATTTACTTTGTTTTTAATTTATGGTGTAAAACACAGTTATGATCGTATTTTTCTAAGACAAATTTATATGCCCAGATAACAGATATCCTGGGAGGGGGTACATAGAAGAGCATCAAAATCTACCCCACTAGTATGAGTAAACAAAAATTGACAATATACTGTCGTCATTTGTTAATAGTGAACTTCAGTGTTGAGGAGAAGAATAAGACATTAACATAACTTCCTCCACTGTGGTTCTTTGCTGCCCCTTTACACGTGCTGCCTGCTCTTTAGAGCGTGAAGATAAATGAAGTGTTCCGTTGTAAAAAAAAAGTAGTTTTACCAACTAAGAATGAAGTAACTCTTTAAAGATTCCTCCAAAGCTCTTTGTTTGAATTCAATGTTCTTTAAAAAAATGTTTTTAGTTGTGTACTTCTGTTAAGTTTTCCTAAGTTTCTGTGATTTATTTTATGATTTTGCTTCTAATTTATTTTTCCCTCTGATGAGACAAAATGCGATAGATTAAGACTAAAATCTTTTTAAACAGATTAAATTTTTAAAGATGCAGTAGTTGGGGTACATTTTATGTCAAAAGTTTTGGTACACTGAGAATTTTTTCTGAAAAATATGTATGACAGACTGCTAATATTTGCTGTCTCTCTCTGTGTGTTAATGCATTTCGCACTATCTTTCACTTTTCTTTACAGTTACGTAATCAAGGTCAAGTGAGGGGAACAAGTGCAGCCAGTGATGAGTGAAGAAGAATCTGACCAGTATCTCACAGTGTTGACGTTTCCCAGACGTTTGCTTGTGATGACATATACACATGCATAGGTTCCCAACCACGTGTGTATCTATCTGTGTGTGTGTATGTCTGTAGCTGTATGTAAAACGCATGTAGAGCTACAGATCCAGATACACATAGTTGTGTATATATGTACATACAAACATACTGAAGGGATTAGTACAATTTCTCCAAAGTACTGTACCTATCTTCAGCAAGAATGCAAAAGAAAATATTTTCAATATATATATACCTGGAACAGATTTTAATAAGTATCAAGAGTAATACCATTAAT
>CAUYPK010043491.1:0-17848 GCA_963574355.1 Loris lydekkerianus | reverse complement strand
ACACCTTTCACCCTTAACTAAGATAGACTCTCACTGGATTAAAGATTTAAACTTAAGACACGAAACTACAAAAATACTTGAAGAAAGTGCAGGGAAAACCCTTGAAGATATTGGTCTGGGCAAGTATTTTATGAGGAGGACCCCCCCCCAGGCAATTAAATAAATTGAAACTGCTTCAAAAATACACTACTAGGACCTGATCAAACTAAAAAAGCTTCTGCACAGCCAATAACACAGTAAGTAAAGCAAGCAAACAGCCCTCAAAATGGGAGAAGATATTTGCAGGTTATGTCTATGACAAAGTTTTAATAACCAGAATCCACAGAGAACTCAAACATATAAGCAAGAAAAGAACAAGTGATCCCATCGCAGGCTGGGCAAGGGACTTGAAGAGAAACTTCTCTGAAGAAGACAGGTGCACGGCTTACAGACATATGAAAAAATGCTCATCATCTTTAATCATCAGAGAAATGCAAATCAAAACTACTTTGTGATGTCATCTAAGTCCAGTAAGATTAGCCCATATCACAAAATCCCAAGACCAGACATGTTGGCGTGGATGTGGAGAAAAGGGAACACTTCTACACTGCTGGTGGGAATGCAAATTAATACATTCCTTTTGAAAAGATATATGGAGAACACTTAGAGATCTAAAAATAGATCTGCCATTCAATCCTATAATTCCTCTACTAGGTATATACCCAGAAGCCCGAAAATCACAATATAACAAAGACATCTGTACCAGAATGTTTATTGTAGCCCAATTCATAATTTCCAAATCATGGAAGAAGCCCAAGTGCCCATCCACCCACAAATGGACTAGCAAATTGTGATACATGTACACAATGGAATATTATGCAGCCTTAAAGAAAGATGGAGACTTTGCCTCTTTCATGTTTACATGGATGGAGCTGGAACATTTTCTTCTTAGTAAACTATCTCAAGAATGGAAGAAAACATATCCAATGTACTCAGCCGTCCTATGAAACTAATTTATGGCTTTCACATGAAAGCTATAACCCAGTTACAACCTAAGAATGGGGGGAGGGGGAAAGGGAGGGGAGGGAGGAGAGAATGGGCGGAGGGAGGGTGATTGGTTGGATTGCACCTGCGGTACATCTTACAAGGGTATATGTGAAACTTAGTAAATGTAGAATGTAAATGTCTTAACACAGTAACTAAGAAAATGCCAGGAAGGCTATGTTAACCAGAGTGATCAAAATGTGTTAAACGGTCTATAAAACCAATGCATGGTGCCCCATGATCACATTAATGTACACAGCTATGATTTAATTATAAAAAATAAAAAATAAAGAAATTGCTGCCACTGGAACACAGTGAAGAACTCTGTATTTTGAACATACTTCTCCTTTCCTATATACTACTACTAACGACAATAAAGAGTGACTGTTTATTATAAAAAAAAAAATAGAAAAAGTATCCAATGTACTCAGCCTTACTATGAAACCAATTTATAGCTTTCATATGAAAGCTATAACCCAATTATAGCCCAAGAATATGGGGAAAGGGGAAAGGGAGGGGAGGGGCGGAGAGAGGATGGGTGGAGGGAGGATAATTGGGGGGACCACACCTATGGTGCATCTTACAAGGGTACATGTGAAATTTACCAAGTGTAGAATGTAAATGTCTTAACACAATAACTAAAAAAATGCTGGGAAGGCTATGTTAACCAGTTTGATGAAAATATTTCAAATTGTATATAAAAACAGTACATTGTACCCCATGATTGCATTAATGTACAAAGCTATGATTTAATTTTAAAAAAGGACAATATTTAGGGTCATAAATGTTAGATATATCCTTAAGACAAAACAGCTAATAAATTACAAAGCCAGGATTTCATAGCCAGTTAAAAATGACAAAGCCTTTCACTCCCTCCATTATGCTGTGATGCTTTCCAAGCTACCATTTCTATACAAGAGTTTGAGGATTTGGGATAAAATTTAGAGAGGCACATCACTTTGCAGGTGTTTTGTATTAACTGTAGGCACAGTCATCATTTTATTCATTATGTGATTTGACAAATATTCACTGAATGCCTAATATGTACCAGTCACTTCTCAAGATGCTAAAGATAAAAAAACACAGTGATGAATAAGACAAAAGACCTTATTCTCATTGAACTTCCACTCTGTTGGGGAGACAGATATAAGGACAAAAATTAAAAATCAAAATATGGTATCAGATAACTAAAGAAAAATATCAGAGAGTTAAGGGGTGAAGAGTGATGGAGGTGGGGGTGTCAAATAGTGGTTTATAAATAAGAATTGGCAAGAGAGGTTCCAATAATTAACCTTCTCCAATTATAGAGAGGTAAGATAAAAGCTATTCCAAATAACACTCTTCATCTATACTCAATTGCTTTAAAATGAGAAATTATTTGGAATACTATAAAATATTCATTGATGGTGGTGCCTGTGGCTCAAGGAGTAAGGCACCGGCCCCATATACCAGGGGTGGCGGGTTCAAACTCAGTCCCAGCCAAAAACTGCAAAATAAATAAATTAATTAATTAAATCAAATAAAATAATCATTGAGAAAGACAAGAAAAGAGCAAGATTGTCCAGTCTTTTTCCTATGCTTTCTTGGAGGATTTTTATCGTTTCATGCCTTCAATTTAAGTCCTTTATCCATTTTGAATCAATTTTTGTGAGTGGAGAAAGGTGTGGGTCCAGTTTCAGTCTTTTACATGTCGATATACAGTTCTCCCAGCACCATTGATTGAATAGGGAGTCTTTCCCCCAGTGGACGTTCTTGTTTGGTTTATCAAAGATTAGGTGGTTGTAAGTTGTTGGTTTCATTTCCCAGTTTTCTATTCAATTCCAAATGTCTATGTCTATATTTTTATGCCAATACTGTGCTGTCTTAACCACTATGGCCTTGTAGTACAGCCTAAAATCTGGTGTGGTGATGCCCCGGCTTTGTTTTTATTACTAAGAACTGCCTTAGCTATATGGGGTTTTTTCTGGTTCCATACAAAATGCAGAATCCTTTTTTTCAAGCCTTGAAAATAGGATGTTGGTATTTTAATAGGGATGGTGTTGAATCAGTAGATTGCTCTGGGAAGTATAGACATTTTAACAATGTTGATTCTTCCCAGCCATAGTATGGTATGTTCTTCCATTTGTTAATATTCTCTGCTGTTTCCTTTCTTAGAATTTCATAATTTTCTTTATGGAGGTCCTTCGCCTCTTTTGTTAGGTATATTCCTAGGTATTTCATTTTCTTCGGGGCTATGGCAAAGGGAGTTGTGTCTTAATTAGCTTCTCATCTTGACTGTTATTGGCATAGGCAAAGGCAACTGACTTGCGTACATTCAGTTTATATCCTGAGACATTATTGTATTTTTGATGACTTCTAAGAGTCTCGTGGTTGAGTCTTTGGGGTTCTCTAAGGTCAAGATCATGTCATCAGCAAAGAGGAAGAGTTTGACCTCCTCTGCTCCCATTTGGATTCCCTTTATTTCCTTGTCTTGCCTAATTATACTGGCTAGAACTTCCAACACTATGTTGAATAGTAATGGCGACAGAGGACAACCTTGTCCGGTTCCAGTTCTAAGTGGAAAAGCTTTCAGTTTGACTCCTGGGGAAAGACTTTATGAAGAAGACTGCCACGGCAATTGGAACAACAAAAGTTAACACATGGGATTTAATTAAACTAAAAAGCTTCCGTACAGCTAAGGAGACAACAACCAAAGCAAATAGACACCCTACACAATGGGAAAGGATATTTGTACATTTTAAATCAGACAAAAGCTTAATAACTAGGATCTATAGAGAACTTAAATTAATCCACCGAAAAAAGCCAACAATCCCATACATCAATGGGGAAGAGAGATGAACAGAACCTTCTCTAAAGACAGAGAAATAGCTAGCAAACATATGAGAAAATGCTCATCATCCCTAATTATTAGAGAAATGCAAATTAAAACCACCCTGAGATATCATCTAACCCCAATGAGAATGGCCCACATCACAAAATCTCAAAACTGCATATGCGGGCATGGATGTGGAGAGAAAGGAGCGCTTTCATACTGCTGGTAGGACTAGAAACTGATGCAACCTTTTTGGAAGGAAGTATGGAGAAACCTCAAAGAAATCAACCTAGACCCCCCGTTTGATCCTGCAATCCCATTACTGGGCATCTATCCAGAAGGAAAAAAAAAAACAACTTTTATTATAAAGACAGTTGTACAAGACTGTTTATCACAGTTCAATTTACAATCACTAAAATGTGGAAACAGCCTAAATGCCCCTCAACCAAGGAATGGATTGGTAAGCTATGGTATATATATACCATGGAATACTATTTATCCATTAAAAATGGAGATTTTGCAGCATTTGTATTAACCTGGATGGAGGTGGAACACATTATTCCTAGTGAAGCATCACAGGAATGGAGAAGTATGAATCCTATGTATTCAACGTTGATATGAGGACAATTAATGACAATTAATGACATGGTGGAGCATGGCAGAAGGGGAGAGCAGACAGAGAGAAGAAGGGAGGGGGTGAGGGAAAGAAAACAAAGAAAAGAAAACAAAATAGTGACTAATTCTCACATAAATTGGATTTAATTTTGACCAAAGTACATTATTTGAACAAAATTTTTAATTCAACTTGTTAATATGTTGTTTGGGATATTGCATCCTCATTTATAAGTGAAATATGTTTGTAATTTCCCTTCATTATAACATTTTTTTCCAATTTTAGTATCAGGTATATCCAAATGGAAGTAGAATGATTTTGAAGTATTTCTTCTTTTTCTATTGTCTATAAGATTTTGCATGATCTGTTTTTTAAATTATCTTCTATTTTTATTTATAAAAATAAATATTCTCTATTTTTTTGAGACTCTGAGGAAAAAAAGTAAAAAAAAAAAAAAGTTAACTGATGACTCCATACTGAGCCTCAGAGTCAAAGCATTCTATGATAGACATACTTTTATCTGACAATGTGAATGTTACTTTTTTGAATCATTATTATTATTATCATTACTATTGCTCAGTCATCTGATTTCTATTCCAAATGTATTTGTCTTCGTTCTTTGTGAATTTTTTTTCCTAGTTCGTATCTTAAACACTGTTATTGTTATTAAATTTTAAGCCTCTTTAATTTTGTGAAGGCAAAAAGTGGAAACCGAATAAACACATGTACATGTAAATAAATAAATAAATAAATAAGCAAGATTTTAGAATAATAATGATAATAAAAAGTTTTCAACACTTATATTGACCTGCCAGTGTTCTGCCTCCAGGATCATCTTAGATCATATTTAAACATAGGAACTCTGGCCTTCCAAGTTTAGAGATCTTCTTTCCAACTTTGCAACTATCTTTCCTATTCATCCTGTCCTAAAATATGGTTCTCTTAAAAGAAAAAAATAGGGCAAGACTCCTAAAGATTCAAACACAGTTTTCTTTTCTTTTTTTTTCTTTCCTTAATATTAACACATAGAACTGTAGTTGTATTACACATTATTTTCATCATGAGTGAGTTTAGAAGGTATAAGTAAGGAAAAGAAAAAAATATATAACCTTGACACTATAGAAGATAACAGATTAAGGACAATTTATATTTTATTGTTGTTTACCAAGAAGGTAACAAAGCAAAGTGATCAGAACTCAAGTGAGTTTTGAAGTCAAAGTACCTGTCTTCAAATCCCAAATCACTTGGTAACTGTGACACTTAAGCAAATTACTAGACTTTTTGGGTTCCTTATGCAAAAGGGTATCATGATTGTATATGCCTCATGTATTCACTCTAAAGCTTGAATAAGTTAAAAGTGTGGTATTTTTGGTTTATCACCAGGCACTTAATACACATTACAAATGGAAATTAGGTCATATTTTCACCACTGATGAATAGATAAGCTTCAGGAAAAAAAGATATATCTCCCACTCATTTAGAAGACTTCTTTGTATATTTCTTTGTATATTTCACCTTTGACATCACCTTTCTTTGTCAAGCTTTCTATGATTCACAGGAAGACCTAGGAAGACTGTTTTTCTGTTCCCTTGACACTTTATTCCTAGTTCCATGTTAGAATTGTAATGTGGCATAGGGAATTGTCTTTCCAGTAACTACTGAAAAAGTTGCCATAAGTTTCCTAGATGCAAATTCTAAGATAAAGATTCAGATACCACCAATTTACATAGGAAGTGCTCAGAGAAGAAACTGGAAAAGGAAATGGGGAGAGCAGAATAGACAAAGGGAAGCAAAGATGTGATTTCAAGTAAAGTCCCACTCTCAGTCTGACCCCATGGGGAGCTTTGGATCGTATATTGTACTTTGAAGTTTGTCCATTCCGTAAGATGAGGATGCAGTGTTTTTATGCAGCATCAATATCAGTCATTGGCTAAGGGGTGGGGTGGGACATAAACTCTCAGGCATTTCAGCTCTCTGTAGCCAATAGGTGAGAGCAATTAAAGAAAAAGAAAAATACAATGGGTGAGAGCAATTAAAGAAAAAGCACACAGCATATGGGCTTTGGGGACAACTAACAAATGACAGAAGGGATGAGAAATACAGGTGTAGCATCAACAGGGTCTGACACAGAGTCCTTTCTTATGGAACATCTACTATTTTCATGACTTTAGTAGCAGTTTCCCTGCACAGCCCTATTATTTGTGGTTCCTGACTCAGAGCCAAGAAAAGTTGTTCTTGTACATCCTTTGCTGTAGTAAAGAGCATTCTAATTTATCTCAGTAACCAGAGTGCCTTTTGGCCCAGCCTAGAATAATGTTGACATGCCCTAAAGGGGTCTCTGATTACTAATATCCCATCTGCTGCTGCGCACACAAAGTGTCATGGCCTGGAGTCTTTGCCAGAGAGTGCCACAATCCTTGGGAAGATATTTTGCCATACCTCTTGCCCCATTCCAGCATCTTTCCAACCTCTATGGCCGATTTCTTAGTGATTGCTACCTCTTCTAATGTACAATAGCTTTCACAGGGTTGTGAGTCTGACTTTCTTCCAACTCTGCTGACCACACATACCCAGATGGCCACTTGCCTAGTCTCTTGTTGGAAGACTCACTTCCCAACGCTTCTGCCAAAATTGTAATCTCCATTCTATTCTAGTTCCACTCAGGAAGAAGAAATTGCCTTTGTTCCTTCCAATTAAAAATTTAAAAGCTCTTGTCTAATGTTTCTGTCATTCTAAATGAAGTTGCATCATCAATATCTCAGGGCACCAAAATCTGTCACCCATGCCTTCTGTTTCACAGTTGGAATCTGTCTTATAATATTTGTATTGTCAGAAAACATCCAGAATTGAACAACTTGTGTTCAAAATTCATCATTATTATTTTCATATATAATGTATCTATGCTTTTATAAAATTGCATGTAGCACTCAGGATTTAACAACATTTTCCTACCATGCCATCATTCTGTATTATAAAATTAGGGGCTCTCTCTGATAGCATATAAGAAATAAAGGTTCTATTCCATGATGGAAATTTATTGTATAATTTTAAAATGTGAAAGAAGTCTTCTATGAAACTTTTGCTTGAAACCAGACAACACAGTCAGAAATGAGTATCAATGGATAGGTCAAAAGAAATTTAACTAGATCAATAGATGATATGTAACATAGATTATAATAATTTATCTCTATTCTCTTTGTCATTTATTATTCTATCTCTCTCCATATACATTCTGTACATGCTCTTTCACATTTTAAAATTACACAATAAATTTCCATCATATATATATATGAGGAGAGAGAGAGAGAGAGATACAGGGTCTTGCTCTGTCACCTGAGCTAGAGTGCTGTGGCATCATCATAGCTCACAGCATCCTCAAACTCTTGGGCTAAAGTGATACTTCTGCCTCAGCTGCCTGAGTAGCTGGGACTACAGGCACCTGCCACCACTACTTGCTGATTTTTCTGTGTTTAGTAGAGATGAGGATCTCGCTTTTGCTCAGGCTGGTCTCATAGGCATGAGCCACTATGCTCAGTTTATTATACAATTTTTATTGAGGCCCTACTATTGTATGAGGAGCTGGGAATAAAACATGATAAAGAAACCAAACATGCCCTTAAGACATCAAGTCTAGTATGAAAGGCAGACATTAAAAGAAATAATTATAATACAGTGCTAAAGGTGCTATAAAAAACTAAAAGCATGGTCAAGAGGTAAGAGCACAAAATGTTGGGAAAAACTAACTCTCCTCTTTTTTATTTTTATTTGTTGAGACAGAGTCTCTGTTGCTCAGGCTAGAGTGCCCTGGCATCAATCTAGCTCACAGCAACCTCAAACTCCTAGACACAAGTGATCATCCTGCCTCAGCCTCCTGAGTAGCTGGGACTACAGGTGCCTGCCACAAGGCCCAGCTAATTTTTCTATTTTTAGTAGAGATGGGATCTCCTTTTTGCTCAGGCTGGTTTCAAAGTCCTGAGATCAAAGGATCCTCCCACATTGGCCTCCCACAGTGCTAGAATTACAGGCATAAGTCACTGTGCCCGGCCTAACTAACTTTGTCTTGAACTTACACCATACTCTATTCAATTAGTGAACTAATGATTGACCCTAACTCAGCCCACACTGGCCCTTAATTTCTTCCATTTTGTGACTCACTGAGAACTCATCATATCCTATATTTCCTTACTTGTCTATCTCTCTGGCTAGTTTCTGAACTCCTTGAATACAGGATTTTATCTGATCATCTTTGTATACGAAGCATCAGTTATAATTTTTGGCACATACGTGGTCTTTGCCAAATATCTGTTAACTGAATGAATGAATAAATAAGTGAACTGAACCAAGAACAGAGAGAGAAGAATTTCTTTGAAGGCTTTATGTAATCATTTATATCTAAGCTACCATGGCTTGCTTATCATTCAGTTAAAATTCTGAAATTCCAAGTGAGGAATATAGCCTAATGTCATGGGCTGGCCCCAGCTTTGTTTTCCTATTCTAAGCTCCAGACTGCAGATTTGATAAACCTGTCTTCAGCAACCACGCTGAAGCTCCTTAGGGACAGAAAACAGCTAAACCTTTTAGAATAACTTGCAAAATATACTAGAAAAAAACTGAATATTTCCTATATCAAGAAAATGGACTTTTAAACACTTGTTGGGTCCAATTCTGGTAATGTTTATAGTTTTAAAAAAATCATCTAGAAGGTTATTATTTGCCATCTCTGCAGTATCATTAGATAACTGCTGCCTCAGCCTTTTATAAGCAATTATGGTGAGTTTTTAAATCAAGTAGCAGTGCAGGGGTGCAATTCTCCTGATTCTCTAATGCAGCTTGACTCCTCGCCTTAGTACATTTGAATCCAGCTTTATGTGATTCTTGATGGGCTTTCTAAAAATTATTTGGGAATAAGAGTATTCTACTGCTGACTTTTCAGTGTTCAAATATTTCCACCTTTTTTGAAATACAGTCTAAAATTTCTGGCTGCATGTTAGATTTAACTATAGTAACTTAAATATTCCCATCATAGAGATTAGCTATACAGATAAACCCCACTAAGTTTGATAAACTATATGTGCCTCAAATGCCTCTTTACATGGGTCTAGGAGAATGTCAGTTTGCAAGACAGATGATTTCCTGAAATTTTTCCTTAGTACTCTAAAGGGAAAATTTAAGTTGAAAACAACTAGATAACTCTTCTTTCTTTCTCCTCCAAAATAATCAGGATGTGAGTTCTAAAAGTTGGGGAGGGGAGAGGCACTCAGTACTCTCAACTGAAGAGAAACCTATCTTGCGTTCCTGCTTAAGAAATAACTCTTTTTTCAAAGTATTTTGTCCCAGGAAGTCGATCCCGGTAGACTCATACTGTATAATGTCAAATGAAAAAGAAACTCAGCCATCTTGGCCTCTTCCCATTCTCTTTTCACTTCTCAGTCCTTCATCCCCTTCTCTCTTTATCTGTTATCTTGAGCGCCATCATTTGACCCCGCTGCCCTTTCCTGCTACTAAGCTCGCTTTCTGTGAAGAAGTCTGTTTGACTTTTTTCAATTCTTGTTTTGCAGAAGAACTTCAAAATGTTCAAAAGAGACAATAGTCTAACTTTCCTAAGAAGTTAAATTTGATCATTCCCCTGGTGAAAGTGACCTGCTGCGAGTATATTCCAAGCTGCTAGGTTATCTCCTATAAAGAGAGTTCAAAGTTACTGGAAAACTAAGGAAAGATCCAAAACTTGTGCTCAGAGACCAAGAGTTATTTAGGAGCAGCTGGTGTTCACATGGGGGTTTAAAATGCAATTGGCACCTGTCTTCTAAATATCTGGCAAGCATGAATTAAAGTATGTATCTCAAAATCTGTAAAATGGCCTAGTGCTTTTTGTGAAAAGAAATGTTAATTATACAAATGGAGAAGAACGGATTCAGTGACCAGTATTCTTCATTGTAATGTATTTATTTTTCACTCATAATCCTCCTACTCCATGACTTATGTTTTGTGTAACATGCTTTCCTAAATGAGATTTAAGAGGACATTTCAATTATGACCTCATTTTGTAAAGAAGCAAAATGTAGTCTACGAAGATAACGGTATCTTTTCATAATAAGAAAGCTAGCCTGGGAAATGTGAACTAGGTTCCACCTGGTTCCTATCTTATACTCTCATCAAGCTTCTCTCTAAACACCAATGAATTTGCATTCTGTTGACTAAATTAGGAGTTCTTACACTGGGATCCTTGGAAAGAATTTATAGATGTTCTGTAATTTGATGTAAATTTCAGTGTGTGTATGAATTTTCCTGAACATAGTTTTCAAAAGAAACACAGAATAGCCCATACCAACCCCCTTTAAAAATGAGGTATGAAAAAATTGTAAAATAAATACATGTTTTCTTTGTCTTAACATAAAAGTTGTGGATTGAAAACTGTACACTCCATACTACTCTCAGCTATTCACATATGAAGTCACTCTAGTTTTAGTTCTTCTTATTAAGCTTCTCTCTAAATACCAAGGAGCAGTCATTTATGCAGCAGGCAATGAATGAGTGAAAATAAATTGATTCTACACATGCTGACTTACACAGTCAATCTATTAAGAGATTTGCTTTCTTTTACTACTGCACCTATTTATGTAGATACTATTTTCTCATCTCTTAATCCACGGATCCCCACCAACTCCTTACTGAACTGCCGAAAATCTAAATTATAAGTGTACTACATCATAGTAAGGCAATTATGTTGGAAAAACTTTGATAAAGGTTTAAGTTGTTTGCTGTTTTTTATTTATCCATCTAAATTCCCTTACTATGTATTGCTCATTCTCATTGCAGGGTTGCCTTCTTGCCAATTTTCTTTTCTCAGCTAACATGACACTATTATTTCTGCTGTTTGCTCTTATCCCACCAGTAGACACCAGATATCCTAAAATCTTATGTTGGTGACCTTCTTCATATATGCAATATGCTATACACATTCTCTCAAGGGATTCACTTGTCCTGGAGCTTTAAATGTCTCTTTTCCATTGAGAAATCCAATATAGGCCTCTCCAGCCCCTTTCCTTCCATCTTCTATTTCCAAGGAGTCAGAATTAAGGCAAGCTTATTAGAGATCCCAGCATCAAACATGATCCATCTCCATATATCCTCAAAAGAAATCAATGTCTTGCTTACCTACTGAATCTCCCTTCTTATGTTCCACATATCTGATCAGGGCATCAACTTTTTCACAGTCTCTAAATCAAGACATTCAAACTACTTTTTGATATCCTATTCCTTTTCTTTGACAGTATCCAAGAATCATCCAAATCTTATTTGATTTCCCACTATATATTTTCTGCTTTCATTAGTTTATTTAACCAACATATATGTTGTTAAGAAGCCACTAGGTGCCAGATGTTTTGCTAGGTTCCATGGGGGGAACCAAAATGAATAACATTCTGTTTTAGCCCTCTAAGAAGTTACTGTCTAACAAGGAATATGAAGCATGTTCCCACATAACTACAAAGCAAGACCTTAGTCACATTGACAGTCATTGTACCCCTGGGTTCTATTATGTATCTATTATGCATTGCTCTTATTGAATTTTGCCGTATAGGATTTATTTCAGACTTTCTGTTCTGCACATCTTACTTTATTTTTATTTATTTATTTATTTATTTATTACTTTTTCACTCATAATCCTCCTACTCCATGACTTATGTTTTGCTGTTCTCTCCCTTCTGGGCCCATACATAGAAGAATATGACTCCATAATCCTCTTGTTGATCCAGAAAGCTTTTTCTTACTCTGACCTTTGGTAATCAGCATCAGAGGATAACCTGGACATTCACTTTCTTACACAAAAGGCTAGTTTTAATTAACTGAAGCTCCCTTTCTCCAACATTTTTTTGCCTTTAAAAATCTGTGATCATTTACTGCTTCAGCAATGGTTGTGTTTCTCTCATGGGGTGAGGTCTGCTTTTTTGTAGTTAGGATAAGAATGACCTTTTAGACATTGAAAGCCTCCTAGGTCACCTCTGAGTATCCTCTTCCCACCTGGGACACTTTGGTATGATACAAGCTGTGATAAAGTGATCCCTAAGCCCAAATTAATGAAAAAGGCATGGATGTCCAATAAACAAAAAACTAGGCCCATAGTTTGTAGCCCAGTGCCAAAGGAAAAATGCCAAAACCTTAGCACCCATGCCCGTTGATTTCCTGTATTTTCAGCGTCCTTATTCTATTTCAGGTATTTTAATTGCTATCTTGGCTTCCCCGAAATGACTATGCTGCTATCATGAATTTTTTATAATATATGGAATCTCATCTTCTGTGTCAACTGCTATATCACACAATTGAGTGGAGAGGGGGCAACAAAACTCATCCCTAGTTTTTGAGCTTTTGCCAATTTCAGTTCTCAGGCAAAAGGCTGCCAAAGCAAAAATTCTTAAAATCAGGTATATTTGCTTTTATTTTTTCTGCCATTAACCCATGAAAGCAACATTTTACTTAACAACTTAACAAACAAGAAATCCATTTTACTTAAATCCTCCAAGATCTTATGAGAAAAGAGTTGATGAAACATGATTTCAGTTATTTGTAAGCTATATTTTTAACAGATCATTTATAAATAAAGAAGAGAGGTAATAGAATCACAGCCACATTCTTGGTTAAATTGTTTTTTTCTAACCTGAAGTTGACTAATGAAACAAAGGTGGTAAATATAATTACCTACCTTTCTACCTTTCAAAGTACTCCTGGTCTTTGTGTGTGTAAGGGGTATATGACACTGTCTAATTTGCAATTTTATGTTTTATATTGTGAGAAATCTTGCCTTTATAATCTCTGAAAACAGAAATTCAACATCCTTCAAATATTCATCCCTGTAACTCTGAAGGGGGGAGTGGATGGGTCACCAAGAAGAATTATAAGGGCATAGTGACATCTACAGGTAGCATGTATATTGTTAAACAGGATGTGGTTAACCATTGCTGAGGAATGGACTAATAGACCTTTGCCTTACATTTAAATGTGTCTTGCTCACAATAACTAACAGGAAAGCTTACACCAATTAAACTATAGCCATTGACATAAAAGATCCTGCTAAAAATAAAATCAATATAATAAATGGGACTTTATTTCACCTAATTTGCTATACTTTGTTTATCTTCATTTTTGAAGTGAGAGCAGCAATTTGATTGACAGTTCATTCTGAAAATCTTGTATAGACATACATATATACTTGATGCAAGTGATGGCTGCAAACTCAGGGAAATGACAAAGAAGGAATATGTCCATTATAAATTTTAAAAAGTCAGTTTGGGCTCTCAGTGATAGAATAAAGCCAAAATAAAACATTTCTAGAGCTCTGTTCCAGTATTTGGAATTCAGATTGACATTATGTCAGAAGTTACTCCTGCATTTTCTTAGTAACAGGAGAGAGAATAGTAATAGCAATGGCGAATGGATAATAAAATACAATAGGATTAGGCTCATTGGTATCTGTGATGGTTAATTTTAGGTGTCAACTACACCAAGGTAAAATATACCCAAATAGTCAAACATGATTGGGGGGTAGGTCTGTGAAGGTGTTTCCTAAACAGATTAGCATTTGAACCACACTGAGTAAAGAAGATTCATCCTTACCAATATGGGCAGGAACCATTCAACCCATTGAGGGATCACAAAGAACAAAAAGGCAAAGGAAGGGCAAATTAAAATTCACTATAACCTTTTAGGAAGGAAGTATGGAGAATCCTCAAAGAACTCAAATTCAACATCCCATTTGATCCTGCAATTCCATTACTGGCATCTACCCAGAAGAAAAAAAAAATCTTTTTATCATAAGGACATTTGCAGTAGACTGTTAATATGTGTCAATTTAACAATTGCCAAAATGTGGAAACGGCCTAAATGCCCACCAACTCAGGGATGGATTAACAAGCTGTGGTATATGTACACCATGGACTACTATTCAGCCACTAAAAAAAGATGGAGGCTTTACTTCTTTTGTATTAACCTGGATTGAGTTGGAGCACATTCTTCTCAGTAAAGCATCACAAAAATGGAGAAGCAAGAATCCAACGTACTCAATTCTAATATAAAGGCAGTAGATGATCTAATACAAGATGGAGGGTAGAGGAAGGAGGGAGTGGGGAAAGGGGAGAGCGTAGGGGTTTGGGGGTCACAGTGTATGGCACACCTCTTGGGAGGTGGGACACAATTATAAGAAGGACTTAATCTAAAAAATGCAATCAGTGTAACCTAATTCTTTGTACCCTCAATAAATCCCAAATAATAAAAAAAAATAATAAAAAATTCAAATTCACTTTCTCTTCTGGATCTGGGACATCCATCTTCTCCTGTCCTTGGACATCAAAGTTCCAAGTTCTAGATCCCTCAGACTCAGGAACTTATAGCCACTAGCAGTAAGTAGGCCCTACTCCCCACTTCACCTAGAACTGAATTATATTAACAAGCTTTTTCAGTTTTCCAGTTTGCAGAGGGCATATCTTGAAGCTTTTTCCCTTTCATAATTTTGTGAACCAATTCTCATAACATATCTTTTTCCCTTTCACAAATTTGTGAATAATTCTCATAACATATCTATTTATCTATCCTTTTTACTGTTTCTCTAAAGAACCTTGACTAATATAATATTACTTATTTTTCTATCTGCATTAGTTAAAATAAAACAAGTCAAAGAAAGGAAAAGGAAAAATATGAGCTCCTTGTAGGTGAGATTATGTGTTATTCCTTGTATTTCTTATGGTGGCTAGACATAGAGGATAATAAATTACAGAAAAATAAATGTAATATAAAGCTGACTTTCAGAACTCTTTATTATAATTTCTGTTGATTTAGCAGAATAGAATGAGAAGTTTAACCACAATTGGGATTTAGCAAACTACTAAAACACCTTTATTGTTATCTACTCTGTGCAAAGTACTATGTAGACCTATTAAAGGTGGGAAAATAAAATTGCTTAATTAGCCCTTATTATTCCTTCATTTCTTCTCCTTCCTACACCTTTTTCCTTCTACTACTTGCTTACCATGGGGAAAATGTGTAAGTTTTCCGTGGTCATTGCTGAAATTACCTGGATAGAGCAATTCAACCAATAGCCCAAATCAACAGGGCTGCCTGCCGGGTGAGTATACCTCAACCTGAGGTTATAGGATGTTCTGCTATATGGGATCTCTTCTCTCAGGGAACAGCATAATAGAGTCTTCTTAGAGACCCACAAAGAACCTATGTGTCTGTACAATGAGCAGATCAGTGTGCCCACTGCCACACCTAAAGCATCTTCAGCTTGTCAATATTAGAGCAGTAGGAACAGCTACACAGATGGTTAGGCTTTAGGGAGAGAGGGGAAAGAGGTATCTCACAGTCAGGCCTCACCCCGTGCCCATGTAGTTCCAACACAACAGTGTCAGGACTTCCACTCAAACCTGATTTGAGTGGGAGGATAAAGAAAGAATTGAGATTTAAAACAACTTTGAAATTAAAGCTTTAACTTGAACTAATTTTTTTTTTTTTTGCAATTTTTGGCCGGGGCTAGCACCTCTGGTATATGGGGCCAGTGCCCTACTCCTTGAGCCAAAGGCACCACCCCTAATTTGAACTAAATGTCAATAGCCAAAAGTGGTCACAAAAGCAGAGAATCTTCACAATTTCATATTGCTGGAATGGAAATGGAGATCCAACAGAGTATGAGAGAAGATGGCAATTAGAAACACTTCTGCCATTTTAATTTGGATCCCACCAGCTGACATTTCTTAACAAACATATAAATTTTGGTTGAACACTGTATAGCAAGGACCTCTTATCATGTGGTAAAAACTGTGTACACAGTGGAGTAGAGAAGACCAGGCTGGAAAATAGATTTTTATTCTATCCCAGGGTCAGAGCATGTCAATTTTAAATTTCATTTCCTTTTACCAAATAGATTATGTTTGGCTTTCAACAAAAAATTGCAAGGCATACTAAAAGACAAAGACCACAGTCTGAATGGACGAAGCAAGTATCAGAACCAGACTAAGATATGGCAGATATTTTGGAATCATACTGTGAATTTAGAAAACTACAATTAATATGGTAAGGGCTTTAATGAAAAAAAAGTGGGTAACATGCAAAAACAGATGAGTCACATAAACAGTGATGAAAATGCTAAGAAAGAATCAAAAATGTTCTAGAAATCAAAAGCACTGTGACAGAAATGAAGAAAGTCTTTGAGGGACTTATCACCTGGCCAAGAAAATAATCAGTGAGCTTGAAAATGTATCAGTGGAAACTTCCAAAATTTAAACGCAAACAAAAAGGGAGAAAACATGATGTCTAAGAACTGTGGAACAATTATGAAAGGTGTAATTTACATATAATGTGAATACCAGAAGGAGAGAAAAGAGGGAAACTCACAGAAGAAATATTTGAAGTAATAATGGTTGAGAATTTTCCAGAATTAAAGATAGACACCAAACCACAGATCCAGGAAGCTCAAGAAATACCAAGTAGAATAAATACTAAAAAGGCTACATCTAGGCATATCACATTTAAATTTAAAAAAAAAAAAAAATACACCTGTGGTGCATCTTACAATGGTATATGTAAAACTTAGTAAATGTGGAATGTAAATGTCTTAGCACAATAACTAAGAAAATGCCAGGAAGGCTACGCTAACCAGTGTGATGAAAATGTGTCAAACAGTCTATGAAACTAGTGTATGGTGCCCCATGACCACATTAATGTACACATATATGATTTAATAAAAAAAAAAAAAAAAATACACTACTGGGACCTGATCAAACTAAAAACCTTCTGCACAGCCTAGAACACAGTAATTTAAGCAAGCAGACAGCCATCAGAATGGGAGAAGATATTTGCTCATTATGTCTCCGACAAAGGTTTAATAACTAGAATTCCCACAGAATTCAAACATATTAACAAAAAAAGAACAAATGATCCCATCTCAGGCTGGTCAAGATACTTTTTTTTTCTTTTTCTTTTTCCATCTTTTTTTAAAAATTAAATCATAGCTGTGTACATTAATGCAATCATAGGGCACCATACACTGCTTTTATAGACATTTTCATCACACTGGTTAACATAGTCTTCTTGGTATTTTCTTACTTATTGTGTTATGAAATTTACATTCTGCATTTACTAAGTTTCACATCTACCCTTGTAAGATACACAACAGGTGTAATCCCACAAATCACCCTCCCTCCTCCTATCCTCCCTCCCCTCCTTCTCCCCCTTCCCCCTATTCTTAGGTTATAACTGGTTTATAGCTTTCATGTGATAGCCATAAATTAGTTTCATAGTAGGGCTGAGTACTTTGGATACTTTTTCTTCCATTCCTGAGATGCTTTGCTAAGAAGAATATGTTCCAGCTCCATCCATGTAAACATGAAAGAGGTAAAGTCTCCATCTTTCTT
>CAUYPK010043488.1:0-13013 GCA_963574355.1 Loris lydekkerianus | reverse complement strand
TGCTAACCACCAATGTATATAAGTAGCACAAGGTGATCCAGGGTTGGAATGTTCTCAGAAAGCAGAGTGTCCTATGTTGGCCATCATTTATATAGCCCTCTGTGTGAAGAGGGCCTTGAGAAAGAAAGGGAAGTAATGTATGTGTTTCAGAATCTGGTCCTCATTCTGATTCAGGCATCTAGAGCCTCGGGAAGGTGAAGAGAGGACCAAACAATGAAAAACCCTAGATACAGGAACTTGGTACTTTTCACTTTCTCACTGCACATCTTTCCATTAACATAATTAAGGCTGAGTTAACTTTTGAGCCAAACAAGTGTAATTGTGGAGGGAGAGTAAAAGGTGTACTTTAGGGACTGAGATTTAGGGACAGAGCAAAAATATTGAAAATTCAAGTCTTACTGACAATTTATAGTAGCCAAACACAGAAGGTACGAATATTACTTGAGGAGCCTAACTTTGCTGAAAAGACTAACCCAGAGCTTGACTGCATTGCAACTACCAAGGTGAGTAGCCTTGCCAATTCTTTTATTTACTTCCATGGGCTGTATAACATTTCCTTAAGAAGCACAAATTTGATTACTCTTGTTGACTAAACAAGGGTGTTTATGACAGAGTCTGTAAGCCTGAAGATCTTGACTTTGCTTCTGATCTTTAAAAAGTATGTACCTAGGGCCAGAAAGATGAAGGGCACCAGGTCTACTAGCTATGAATCCAGCAGTGATTGAGCATCTTTGTGCTTGTGTTCAGGATCTGATATCACAAGAGACCTTTTGAGTGAGTATTTATACAAAATCTTCTCTTTAATTTATCCAGAAATTAAAAAGATATAGAAGCCTTTCAGGTTGTAGAAAAATAGTTTCCTTTCTTATCTCTTTTTACCTGAATTGTAACTCTTTTAGCATTATTAAATTTCATAAAATTTCTTCACCTCATTTTTGGTGCATTTTTGTGTTTCCATATGGGCCACATTTTTTTTTTTTCCATTGTATTACTTATTCCCTAATTGCATTTTTCTTTAACTTGAAGGGTTTTTTTTGCATTCATTCTTCAAGTCAATCCATCCTGATATATAATTATATGCCATTTGTGTAAGTTAACTTTATCCATTGTATGCCAGTTTGATGGGGGCATTTTTATTAGAAATTATGATCAGAAATTATAGATACTCCTCTGAGAATCTCTGGTAGGTATTTGATGGTCTGTGAGTTAGTATAACCTGAACTGCCTACATTCATTTTACCAAAGTCTCACTTTTTAGTTGAGAAAACTGAGGCAAAGATGGATACACTTGCTACCTTGTTGGGTGCTAGATCCACATAAGGCATTCCACATCTATTTAAAAGCAAAGTGTGTCTTTTAAAATAGTTTCCTATAACATTTTCCAAAAATAATCTTGGAGAGAAGTCACCCCATCCTCCTCTGACATTCTTCATCTCATTTAGTGAAAAAACAAAAGAAAGTGATTTATTAGGTGTCTCAGAAGCTAATCTCAAATCTGATTCTGAGGTTCGGATTTTAGTGAAAATGAAGAGCTAGGCAGAAAAATGGAAAATCCAAGATTGAAATAAGAAGAAACAACCATGAAAGTATTTGGTAAAGATATCACTGTACTCAGATGTATTCAGGGAAGTCATTTTAAAAGATTCCAGATTTGTAGACTAAATATCAAATTAATTCTTATTCCAGATCTATTAGTCAATTATGTTGTTCTTGCTATAAGGTCTATATTCTATTTCACTATATACTGGACATTTCAGATCATGTAATGCATTCTTGAACCCCTTCCTGCAGGTCTCAGTCTCCCAATTTGTCAAGGAAGAAAGTGGAGCCTAACAGGCAATCACCAATTTTGCCAAAGTTTTGAGGCTATTCATATCAAACAAGCCAAAATTCACATAATTCATGCTTCCTGAGTCCTTTAGGACAAAGATAAATCTAAGGTATCCTTTCATCATTGGTAGAAAATGGAGGAGGATAAGGCCTGTGGAAAGACATTCCAAATATATAGAGCATATATAAATTATAGAGATTAGATTAAGATCCTGATTTCTTTTGTTTGGGAAAATTATTCATAATTTGATGTAAATTACTAGGTTAGAAATGAGATTGAAGAGCTAAAAAATAAAAATAAAAAAAAATCTGAAAAAAAAAAGTATAAAAGATAAAAGAGTAAAGTACTGTCTAGCTACAAAAGAGGAAAATCAGCTTGGATTGATAAAGATCATAGCAACCCTGGTATTAACCAAGTTGGAGAGCAGATACAGGTACAGCTGGCTGCAAAGTTCACCAGACACATCCTTTCTCCCAAAATTAAGCAGCAGCTATAAAATGCAATGATCCTCATTGTAGGCTCCCAGGATCCAAGACTGTAAGAGCAGATCTGTCCAAGATTCATTCACAGATGTGTAACAATCATCTGTTGGTCCTGATGACTCAGACAAATTGTCAATATTGAGATTCTTATTTTTTAAGAATTTGTATTTTTTTTTTTTCATTTTCTAAAATTACAAAGAAAATTGTATGTATTTATAATGTACATGAAGTTTTGAAGTATATACAGGTTATGGAATGATTAAATCTAGCTAAGTAACATATCTATTATCTCACATAGTTATTAATAAGTAAAAACTGAAAGGAGAGGATCAGAACACTCAAGACCAAAGTGTAACAAAGGTGGTAATGATTATTTTGACACTTGAGTGCAATTGTGCTGAGATCTAAAGGATGTTAGCAGGGTGTAAGCAGAGAGGCTGGTCTTTTATAGCTGGCTGGGGGGAGTTGGTTTCTATCAAGGATCACTAAATTATTGTTCTTATGACATAATACCTAGAACATGCAGGATAGAAAGAGGCAATATTTACAAAGATAATAGCTGATAATTTCCCAGAACAAAGGAAAAATATGACTTCACACACACAGAAAGCATAATATATTCCAAGCACATCAAACAGAAAGCAATCTTACCAGACACATTGTAGTGCATATAAGACAAAAGACACAAAAAAGAAGAGAGTAATGAAGAAATTATATTCACATTGGCATAGGTATTTTAGAAGGAAAAATTAAAGTCCAAGAGTGAGAGAAAGTGTGTCTTAAAACTGTTGAGAGACACTATCAACCTGGAGGTTACAAAAAGTAAATGTTCAATTTTCTGTTGCTCTAACAGAATCCTGAGATTGGGTAATAGATTAAGGAAAGAAGTTTATTTGGTTCACAATTCTGAAGGCTGGGAAGTCCAAGGACATAGCCCTGGCTCTGGTAGTTTTCATGCTTCAGCACAACATGTTGCAAAAGTAGAAGGGTTAGTGAGAATGGACAAAAGAGAGGAAATGAAGCCAACTGACCCACTTTGTAACAATTCAATCTCAAGAGAAATAACCCAGTTCTGCAAGAAAACTTTTAATTTTTTCATTGGAGAGGTGTGCTATAACTCAAAAACTCCCACTAGGTACCCCCCTCCCCCAAGACTCAGACATTGAGGAATTAAGGTCAAAATACATAAACTTTTAAAGGACACTCCAACCATAGCAATACATTTCTTCTTCAAGAACGAGGGTAAAATACAGATAGTTTACAGGAACAACAGAGCAATATTGCCACTACCAAAGCTTCACTAAGGAATCCTTAAATTATACTTGAACAATTAAATAAAATCTAGAAGGGATAAGTAACAAGAAAAAAATGAAAGAAAGTGAATTTGTAAATAGATACAGCTAAGTTAATATGACCTGTATAAAATAATAATAGCAATAATAATAATGTGTATTTGGGGTGATTGAAAAATATCAGATGTTAAATACAGGATAAGAATGATTTAACAGATGAGAATAATTTGAAAGTACTTAAAAATATTGCAATGCATGGAGAGGTTATAAAGTAGATTAACTTCACAGTTGCAACATTAACTACACATAATACAACTTTTATAATAGGCACATAAAAAGAATAGAAAAAATATACAAATTAATAATTAGTGGAAAATCAGCAAAAGTAAAAATCCAATTAAAAGGGCAAAAAAGAGAAAATAAACTCAATTGTGGGAAACATATAAATCAAAGACATGTTATTTAAAAAGTCTAAATATGTAAATACTGGCATAATAATATGTTACAGCCTGAACATCTTAATCCAGGAACCACTAAACCATGAAGAACAAGCTTGTAGATATGATAAAATCAGATTTATGGGTCAAGTAATGGAGGAAGGCCACTTAAGAAGAAACATGAAAGGGTTCCTCTACAAAAGAGAGAGGGAAGTACCTTTAATAAGGTATAAATTTCTCCTGTAAGATTCTGAGGAGAGTCCAGGGAAGAAAAGCTGGTCTTGGTCCTGGATTGGTTCCTGTTTCTGGGACATAATTAGGACTTAGAAGGAAGGATTGAGTGCAGGCATGAGTTGAGATTGGTTTAGCAATAGGCTAAGCCTTGTAAGAAAGAGATATAGCAAACGTCTGAAGTATCATTGAAATGAAAGTGGAAACCACTCAGAGAGGGCACTATTTAAAAGTTGTTCTGTGATCTTCGAAGAAGCAATGTTTCCTGTTAAATTTCAGCCTTCTTTATCTGTGTATGTTCTCCCAAACCAAAAAATGAAGGTGCTACTTTCGTTTTTCTCTTTCAATATGAGTTGATTTTCATTTTTTTCAGCCCTGGACAGGTTTTTAATGTTTTAAACATCAAACACCAAAATAATTTTTTCTAAATGCTAAATACTTTAATTTTTACTATTAATAACTTATTTTTTATTTCTATTTATTTTATTTTATTTTATTTTAGGTTAACGTGAGGGTACAAACAATTGGGTTAAAATATTTGAATTTGGTAGGTAGAGTCCCTACTGTAGTTATGTCCCAACTCAAAAGGTGTGAGAACATCCCCACACCATGTCTATTCAGTGGAAGCACCCCACCCCCAAACCTCTCCCTTGTTACCCCTTTCCCCAACTTGAATTAAATGAGTTTTTGCCCTATATGGGCATGCATTATATTACCTACTGGCTTCATATTAGAATTGAGTACGTTGAGTAAGTGCTTTTCCATTCTTGTGATACTTTACTAAGAAGGATGTGTTTCAACTCCATTCAGATTAATACAATATACCACAATTTTTTAATCTATTCCTGAGTTGATGGGCATTTAGGTTGTTTCCAGGTCTTAGTGATTATAAATTCAGCTGCAATAAACAATCTGGTGCAAATGTCCTTATGATAAAATGATATTTTTCTTTTGGGTAGATGCCTAGTAATGTCTTTTCAGGGTAAAATGAAAGATCTAATTTGAGTTCTTTGAGGATTCTCCATATTTCTTTCCAAAGAGGCTGTATTAGTTTGCAGTCCCACCAACAGTGTAAACATGATGCCCTCTCTCTACATCTGCGCCAGCATCTGTAGCTTTGTGATGTGGGTTAATCTTACTGGGGTTAGGTGATCTCAGGGTGGTTGTTTTTTTAAATCAGGAAATTAAATTTAATCAATACAATTAACATAGCATCAATAAATCATCAAACACATTAAACGAGGAAAACAGGTAATTTTATAGCTGAGAGACTTGGGAGATACCACCTTAATCCAGTTGTCAAATCAACATTATCAATAAAAGAAGAATTTGACATATATACCTCTAGATATGGTGCACCCAGAAAGATACAATGTCACTTCTGTGTTTTTTTTTTTTCCTCTTTCGCCCTAAAAAAAAATGCATACACTAATCTAATCACGATAAACCCAAGTCAAGGATATTTTACAAAATAATTGGCCTGTATTCTTAAAAAATGTCAAGATAGGCTGGGCATGATGGTTCTCGCCTGTAATCCTAGCATGCTGGGAGGCCCAGGCAGGCGGATTACCTGGCTCAGGCTGGTTTTGATTTGCATTTCTCTGATGATGAGGGATGATGAGCATATTTTCATGTTTCTTACCCATTTGTCTGTCTTCCTCAGAGACATGTACATGTCTCTTGTCCAGTGATACATAGGATTATTAGTTCTTCTTTTTTGTTGAATAATTTGAGTTCTCTGTAGATCCTAGTTATCAAGCCTTTGTCAGATTTGTAATATGCAAATATCCTTTCTCATTCTGAATGTTGTCTATTTACTTTAATTGTGTCCTTAGCTATGCAGAAACTTTTCAATTTAATGAAGTCCCATTCGTTTATTTTGTTGTTGTTGCAATTGCCATGGAAGACTTTGTCACGAAATCTTTTCCAAAGCCAACATTATAAGAGCTTTTTCCACACTTTCTTCTAGAATTTTTATTGTTTCATGCCTTAGATTTACTGTATATATGCGAGTATAATCTGAGTTTTTTCAGCACAAAATTTGTCCTGAGTTTGGGTTTTTCGGCACAAATTTTGTGCCGAAAAAGCTCGGCTTATACTCGAGTATATACGGTAAATCTTTTATCTATCTTGAATCAATTTTTGTAAGTGGTGAAAGCTGTGGGTCCAGGTTCATGCTTTTACATGTGGTTATTCAGCTCTCCCAATACTATATTTTAAATGGAGTTTCTTTTCCCCAGTATATGGTCCTGTTTGGTTTATAAAAGATCAGGTGGCTATAAGATGTTAGCTTCATCTCATGGTTTTCTATTCAGTTCCAAATATCTATTCATCTCATGGTTTTCTATTCAGTTCCAAATATTTTTGCCAATACCATGTTGTTTTGATCACTATTGACTTGTAATATAGGCTAAAGTCTGCTAGGGTGGTGTCCCTGGATTTGTTTTTATTACTAAGAATTGTCTGTGCTGTATGGGTTTTTTTCTGGTTTCATACAAAATGAAGAACTTTTTTCCCCAAATTTTCAAAGTGTGATGTTGACATTTTAATGGGGATTACATTAATTCTGTAGATCATTGTGTGAAATTTAGGCATTTTAGCAATGTTAATTCTTCCCAACCAAGACCATGGTATGCTCTTCCATTTGTTAATGTCTTCTGCTATTTATTTTCTAAGGATTTTGTAATCCTCCTTGTTGATGTTCTTCAGCTCTTTTGTTAGGTATATTCCTAGATATTTCATTTTCTTTGAAGCTACTATGAAGGGAACTGTGTATTTTATTAGCTGCTCAACTTGGTTGTTGTTGTCATATCAGAGGCTATTGATTTATGGACATTAATTTTATACCCTGAGACATTGCTGTATTTCTTGATCACTTCCAGTAGTGGTTAGAAGTGAACTCTTGTGGTTGAGTCTTTGGGGTTCTCTAATTATAAGATCATATCATTGACAAAGAGCAAGAGTTTGACCTCATCTGCCCCTATTTGGATGCCCTTTGTATTCTTCTCTTGCCTAATTGCATTGGCTGGGACTTCTAGCACTATGTTGAATAGTAGTGGCCATAGAAGACATCTTTGTGTGGTTCCAGTTCTAAGTGGAAAAGCTTTTAGTTTTACCCCATTCAGTATGATATTAGCTATGGATTTGTCATGGTTGGCTTCAATCAGTTTAAGAAATGTGCCACCTATGCTTATTTTCTTATGTGTTCTAGTCAGAAAAAGATGCTGAATTGTATCAAATGCTTTTTATGCATCTATTGAGAGAGGATCATTTGGTCTTTGTTTTTCTTCTATTGATAGGGTGAATTGCATTTATGGATTTGCAAACCAGCCTTGCATTCCTGGGATGACGTCTACTTGATTGTGATGTATGTATTTTTTAACGTGTAGCTGTAATCTATTGGCTAAGATTTTATTGCATATTTTCATTAGATGAAAGTGAAATTGGTCTGTAGTTTTTTTATTGGGTCTTTTCCTGGTTTTGGTATCAGGGTGATGTTTACTTCAAATAATGTGTTGGAAAATATTCCTTCCTTCTCAATTTTTTGAAATAATTTTTGAGGTAAAGGTATAAGGTCTTCTTTGAAGGTTTAATAGAATTCCGATGTGAAGCTCTCTGGTCCAGAGAATTTTTTTGTTGGGACATGTTTTATTGTTTCTTCAATCTCAGTGCTTGATATTGCTCTGTTCAAGAGATTGATTTTTCTTTGTTAAGTCTAGGGAGAGGGTGTGATTCCAGGTATTGATCTATTTCCTCTGTGTTGTCAAATTCTGGGCATAGAGTTTCTTGTAGTAGTCAGAGGTAATCTCTTGTATGTCAGTGATAACTGTTATTATTTCCCTGTTATAATTTCTGATTGTGATTATTAGAGATTTTACTTTTCTGTTTCTATTTAATCTGGGCAAAGATTTATTAACTTTAGTTATCTCTTGGAATAACCAACTTTTTGTTTCATTAATTTTCTGAATGATTCTTTTGTTTTCAATTTCATTAATATCTGATTTAATTTGGTTAGTTCTTTTGTTCTGCTAGGTTTGGGATTAGATTGCTCTTCTTTTTCCATTTCCTTAAGATGATTCATTAGGTTATTGATATGCTCTCTTTCTGCTTTTCAGATGTAGGCATCTAATGAGATAAAATTCCTGCACAGGATTGCTTTTGCAGTATCCCACAGGTTTTGTTAACTTGTACCTTCATTGTTGTTATGTTTGAGGAATTTAATGATCTTCTCCTTTATCTTTTTCTTGACCCAAATTTCATTCAGGGTTTTTTAATTTCCAAGACTTTGTATGGGGGTGAACATACAAATCAACTTTGTGAAAGTTGATTTTCACTATTATTGTCTTGTGGTCTGAGAAGAAACAATGTACAATTTCAATTCTTTTGATTTTGTGGAGGTTTGATTTGCAGTGATGAGAGGACTCTATATTTCCTAGTTTGGGGGTGGTGTGTTCTGTCTGTTTATTAAACTCATTTGTTCTTGGGTCATATTTAAGTTCTTTGTATCTTTGTTTAGTTTCTGTTTAGTAGATCTGTTCAATTCTGTCAGAGGGATATTGAAGTTCCCAGGTGTTATGATGTTATAAGATATCATGTTGCACAGACCTATCAAGTTCTGTTTAATAAATCTGTTTAATAAATTTGAGTTGGGTGGATACATATTTAGAACTGAAATGTCCTCTCATTGCATTATTTCCTTAACCAGTATGAAGTGACCATCTTTGTCTTTTTTAACTTTAGTTACTTTAAATACACCTGTGTCTGAAAATAAGACTGCACCCCCTCCTTTCTTCTGATTTCTATTGCCTGGAATACTGCTTTCCATTTCTTCACTGTGCCTCTTGATTTGTCCTTCAATGTTAGGTGTGTTTTTGGGAGACAGCACATGGATGGCTTGTACTTTTTTATTCACTCAGAAGCCTGTGCTTCTTCAGTGGGGAATTCAAGCCATTAACAATTATTGAGAAAATCAGTAAGTGTGGTGAAGTTGTATACATCTTATTTTGTGAAAGTCTGTTACATAGTTTTATCCTTTGCACCAGTGTGGAACCTATGTTTGTCCTTTAGTTTCTGGGTGTTTATGTTGCTGGAGGTCCATTGTGATGGTCAGTGTGGAACATAGGTCCAATATTTCCCATAAAGCTGTTTTTATTGTGGTGAATTTCCTCAGTGTTTCCATAGCTGCAAAGGATTTGATTTCTCCATCAATTTTGAAGCTTAGTTTAGTAAGATACAGATTTCTGGGCTGAAAATTGTTTTGATTAAGAAGGTTAAAGTTAGGTGATCATTATCTTCTAGCTTAGAACATGTCAGCTGAAAAGTTTGCTATCACCCTGATGGATCTGATCCCGTAGGGCAATTGGTGCTTATTTCTGGCTGCTTGCAGAATTTTCTCTTTTGTTTTGACTTTGGACAGGATCATGACAATGTGTCTTGGAGATGTTCTGTTTGAGTTGAGACAACCCAGGGTTTGATATCCCTTTAAAAAGAGTGTCTCAGAATCTTTGGTGATACTTGGGAAATTTTCATTTATAATAATCCTCCAATAGGCCTTTCATTCCTTTGGCTTGTTCTTCTTCCTCTTCAGGGATACCTATAATTCATATGTTTGAACACTTCATGAAGTCCCATAATTCTCTGAGTGAACACTCTGCTTTCTCTCTCTTCTTTTCTGCCTCTTTAACTTCCTGGTTTAGCTCAAGACCTTTATCCTCTAGCTCGGAGATTCTTTCTTCCCCAAGGCCTATTCTGTTATTGATAATTTCTACTGCATCTTTAAGTTCCCTAATTGGCTCTTTCAGTTCCTTTAGCTCCTCTATCTCTATCTCTATCTCTATCTCTCTCTCTCTCTCTCTCTCTCTCTCTCTCTCTCTCTCATACACACACCCCACCCATAAACATCAATTTAATTTCTTAGTAAAAGCATAGATAAATTCATAATATTAAGTGTTTTCTTTATTACATATTTAAAATAAATAAAGGACAGCAGGTAAACTTAAGTTATTAAGTTTGATATGTCTGATTTCCTTAAGTACTAAGATTGACAGTTGATAGCTCTGCCATTTCACTTTCACAGTTATTGTGTTTGTGTTTGGGTGTGTGTGTGGGTGTGAAGGTCTGTCTTTTTTTTTTTTTTTTTTTTTTGAGATAGAGTCTTACTATATTGCCCTTAGTAGAGTGCTGTGGTGTCACAGTTCACAGCAACCTCCAATTTCTATGCTTGGGCGATTCTCTTGCCTCAGCCTCCCGCGTAGCTGGGGCTACAGGCGCCTGCCACAATGCCGGCTATTTTTGTTGTTGTTGTAGTTGTTGTTGTTGTTGTTGTTGCAGTTTGGCAGGGGACGGGTTTGAGCCTGCCACCCTCAGTATATGGGGTTGGTGTCCTACCCACTGAGCCACAGGCACCACCCAAAGATCTATCTTTTAAATGCACATTTTGGCTTGTGGTCATCTTTCAAAAAACATTTTTAGAGCAGAATTTGTGAAACCACGAATAAGTCAAAAATTTGTGTTATTTTTGAATATGAGCTCCATCATGGAACCAATGCAGCATAGACAGTTCAAACTATCAGTGAAGTATTTGGAAAGGATATGGCTAGTAAACGCATAGTACATTGATGGTTTGAGAAGTTCCATTCTGGCGATTTTATTCTTGAAATGAAACCATGTGGGTGGTCTAGAAACAGATAAGCTGATATCTGTAGTGAAAGTGAATCTATCTCAATTTACATGTGAATTAGCAGCAAAGCTTGAAGTTACTATTCCAGCAATATTGGAGCATTTGAAACCAGTTGCCAAGGTAAAGAGGCTAGGTAGATGGGTTCCATGTGATTTAAGTGAGCATCAGAAGATGAATGATCCTGAAGCTTGACTTTCTTTGCTGTGAAGATATAAAGGCCACTTCTACACCATATTTTTACATGTGATGAAAAATAGGGTTTTTTTGGACACTTGCAGGCATTTACCGCAATCGATGGAGAAAGGTGAAATGACCAAATTTCCATCATAAAAAGTTAATGGTGTCTGTTTGGTGGCCAGTGCTGGTATTATCCACTGCAGCTTCATGAAAACTGGTCAATTCATTACAAGGGATGTCTACTGCAACCAAATTTGATGATATGGTGAGGATACTTACAATTAATCAGCAGAGACTGTTCAATAGAGACAGGCCAATCCTCTTGCAAGACAAAATTTTTCCACTAGTTATACCACTTAAACTACAGAAGTGGACTTGGAAACTCTACTCACCCAATGTATTCAGCAGACCTGCACCAACTTATTACCACTTATTTCTTCCAGTCTTTAGACAACTTGTTGCAAGAAAAATATTCAATTCTCAAAAATCTACAGAAAATGCCTTTTGAAATTTCATCACCAATAACTCTCCAGGTTTCTTCACTGCTGGTATACACAAGGGATCATTAAGATGGCAAAACTGTATGTATAGTTTAGGCTCATACTTTAATTAATTGTACTGCTTCTTGTTTGAGCTATGAGAAACTTTTGATTCCATATCAGATGTTTCATATTTAATGACTTAATAGCTTTGTTGTTCAACTCTTTTATCTGTTAAGGGGGAGGTCTTGGATTCAAGTCCTCAAGAGATTTTCTTTTTCCCTCCCTCCATTTCTCCTTCCTCTCCTCTCCTCCCTCCCTTCCTTCCTTTCTTTCTTTTGTATTGTCCAGCCCTCCTTAATGCTCAGTTTCTTTTCAGAAACATTGAGAACACCTAGTCAAGTCATTGACTTCATCAGGTTGGTTCCACAGTTGACCTATCAGCATTCCCACATTCAACAGTGCCTTTAGTGATCTATATTTTTAAGACTACTGCTAGGTTAAGCCAACAGTTTCAAAATTATGTTTAGGTTTCTATTTAATACAATGTTATTAAAATGCATAAAATAATAAAGAAATAATATAATATTTAATTTTAAAAATTGACTTGGAGATTTCTAAAACCATAACTTTGTATCATTTGCAGTAATTATGCCACAATGTGATGAAATTAAAACAACTAACTTGTTTTTTAAATATAAAATTTCTTTATTGATTTGAATTAAAAACCCAACATAGACATAATTTTAAAAACTTAATAAAGACAGCCTAAACAGTAAATTTCTATTTCTTTGAATAATTGTGTAAAGTCATGAAATTTAAAACATGGCTATTAAATATTAAAAGGTTTAATTTTTTTTAATATGAAAAGAAATAACTTGGAAATAATTTTAGACACTTAGTAAGTTAAAGGCTATCTGGAAAACAATTTCTATTTGCATTAATTTATGGTATAAAGTCAGGAATTGGGGGAGGATTAAAGGTGGCAGCCAAGTAACAGCTTCCCTGCAACTAGGCACAGCGAGTCTGGGGAGACAGGACTCCAGGCATCTGTGGCCTGTGGGATCTGCCTATAATCATCCCTTTGAGGATACAGGGAGCCAGCAAGGGACTTCTGGACCCCAAGACGACAACAAAAACAGTGGAGAACTGGCAAGTGATTGTGTGTGTTCAATCGACATACTCACCCTAGCAACCGTGAGTACAAGAAGCAGTGAGACTGCAAACCAGAAGGGCCTTACCTGTGAACTGTTTTGGTGTTCTTGGACTTGGCACTCAGTTGAACTGCCTTGGGGAGAGCTTGAGCAGGAGTGTGGAGAACTTTGGGCATTGTCTGGGGCCCCAGACTGAGCCACAGAGCTGGGCACAGGAAGTCATTGGGAAAAAACTGCTGTGGCAAGCTCCG